>PVLD010010185.1:0-72156 GCA_004027595.1 Dinomys branickii | reverse complement strand
AGGCGGGAGGGACCAAGCTGTCCGTGTTCTCATGGCGTTAGGACCCAGCAAATCTTCCTCCTCGCTCCCGGCGTTTGGGGCCCTCCGCGCGGCCCGCCCGACACGCGCGAAACGTGGGATTGCCGGGCGTCTCCACCGCTAACAAGCCGATCTCTGTCGGGAGTCGCCGGGGGGCTGCACCGGCTCGGGAGGCCGGAGGGACCGAGCCGGCCGCGCTCCCACGGCGCTTGGACCGAGTCAAGCTTCCTCCCCGCGCGGATCGTCCCTGGCTCCCAGCGTCTGGGGCTTTCCCACGTCTCGCCCCGGCAGCCTGGTCCGCCCTACCACATCTCCCCCGGCATCTCAGAGAAATACGACCAGGTTGAACTTCCCAGCCGAGGTCCCGGCATTCACGCTCGCCAAGTCTGTCTCGAGCTGGTGGTGTTTATTGAGGAGGATCGCTCCCTTGCTGCTCACCTGGTCGCCATCTTCCCATTCTCTCCCCTCATGCTACTTTGAGCCAAAGGAATTCCCTTTAAAATCTTCAAATGGAGCCTGGCTAGGTGGTGCACACCTGTAATTCCAGCACTTCCACAGCTGAGGCAGGAGGATCGCCACAAACTCAAGGCCAGTCTGTGCTGTGACTAAAGATTCGTCTATGTGACTGGCTCTACCTGGCGCCAACTAGCACTTTTGTTCTTGGATTCCTTCTCCCATCTTGCCAGCCTGGCAATGTAGCCCGGGAAGCTCTTCCTCTCGGTGTCTGTACAGACCAATGCATATTATTTATATACTAATTCATTATACAAATGTAGTGTTTTGTATAGTGTTGGGTTTCCTTAGAGTAAAATAGCATGAGTTAAAAGGAACTCTTTGTTTTGTGATTTGGATATACTGATTCCAATCCAGGCAAGCCCTTTGAGTGACATATAGACAGTCTATAGGTACTGATCTAGACAATGCCTTGTAGAATTATTTTTTCTTCTTGTGATTGGGGTCTGTTCTCTTGTTATAGACATGATTTCCCTGATTTGTGGAGTTTTCTACAGTGTTACTACCAAAAAATAAATGGTTTCTGAATCAGGGGAAAATGTAGTAAGAAGAAAAAAAGAGTTGCTCATGATTTTGCTGAGATTTGATTGAAATGATCTTATCATTTCATTTTATAATCTGAATGAAGAATATTATTTTTCTCTCTATAAAATTTTAATTTGACTTTTTAAAATTTAATTTGGCAAGATTTGCATATTTAATTCACTTTCATTACATGTCAGATCCCACTTAGTGTGCTTTGTTAATCATCTTTAATTTTCTCTGGAGAAGATATTCTTGAGTTCAGGAACTATTTATTGAGTTCTTACTTAGCACAAGTTAATCTTGTAGTTGTTGATTTATTTGGTTCTCAATAGCAAAATTTATTTTGGTACACATTCTTATACCGTAGAAGTAGCAAGATTTCATTCAAACATTTAAGTCTCTTATATTACTTGTTCCAAGATAGATTTATTTCTGTAACTATTCTGTAGCTGGATTTGTTTCTCTCTACTACCTTTTTTTTTACTTTAGAAATTTATTCTGCTTTTAACAATCTTTTGTTCATTTACCCTGTTGGGATAGCTTGTCAGTGACTGGTAATACGATTACCATTTTACCCTTGCATAGGGCTTTTATAAAGTTCTGTTCTGTGAACTGAAATACTTTCTGATAATTTGATAAGATCTTCTGGAATAAGTTGTTATTTTAATTTAATTAGTGGATCCCAAGACATGTAAAGTGTGTATATATTTTTCTTAAAGGAGGTTCCAGATTTTTGTCACATTGATCTAGGATTATGTACAAGTGAATGTAAAGATTAATGCTTGAAAATCTGAGGTTGTGCTTCAAAATGTAACCTTAGAAAAACTGGTTCACTAGTGAAGGTTTTCCCAAAAGTTTACAATATGAGGATGAGTATTGCATAGCTTCCATGCCCTGTCTAGCACATTGATGTGTTTACCAACCTAGAAGCTGTGAGATTCTTGATATTTAAGAGTTTCTGTAGGAATTTTATTACACAGACCTGATTGATTAAATCATTTCCTTTGGTGATTGAACTGGGTTTCCAGCACATCTCCCTTTGCCAGAGGTTTGGAGGTAGAGCTGATCACTTTGTTTCTATGGCTCCCATTCTGAAGCTGTGGGGTGGCACCCTTCATTGAGCCATCTTATTTGCATATAACAGTAAATTCCAAAGGTTGTAGGAGCTCAGTGCCTGGAACTAGACACAAAGACCAAATACAGTATTTTTCAAATTATACTTAAGGGAGTCTCTGCCCGCTGTGCACCTGGTCCAGACAGGAGATCCTCGCTCAAGGCCCGCAGACTGCTTTACTGGGGTTTGCGTGTGGGCCCTCCCTGCACGTGTCTAACACTAAGTGAGGTACGGGAGCGGGTGCTCCACGAGCTGCTGGCACCACGGTTTGGATCTGGGCTTCAGCTGCACCCGGATCTCCTGGAGGTCACAGACAGAGGCAGTCTGTGCTCGCTGTTGGTACGGCCTGCGCCTGGCTCCTGTGCGTGGCTGGAACTGACTGGAGAAGCAGAATGAGGCAGGCCATGACCTGCTGACAGCATGGTTCCCAGCTAAATGCTGCTGAGAGAACCAGGTATTTCCTATCTACTTCCTGGGGGCAGAGCAGGCGACCCACAACCCTGCTGCCATTATAGTCTGAGTCTCCACCCTCTGTGCGCCTGGTGCAAACAGGAGATCCTCACTCAGAAGGCCTACAAACTGCTCTCACTGGGGTTCCTGTGTGAGCCCTCCCTGTGCATGCCCCGCACTGAGTGAGTTATGGGAGCGGGTGCTCCACAAGCTGCTGGCACTGCCGTTCGGGTCTGGGCCTCACTTGCACCTTGACTTCCCGGAGTCACAGACAGAGGCAGTCTGTGCCCGCTGTTGGTGCGGTCTGCGCCTGGCTCCTGTGTGCGTCCTGAACTGACTGGAAACACAGAATCAGGTAGTCCACAAACTGTTGACCCAGCAGTTCATGTCTGGGTTTTGCCTGTATTCTCAACTGCTTGGGATCACAGGACCACTGGTCCAGGATTGCGCTATCAGTGCAACCAGATTCTGGGTCATGCACATGCCCTGGAGGGGTCACTGGATCAGACCATCTGCCATCAACTGACATCACAGTTCACGTCTGAGACCTGGGAGAACTAGGTACACGTCAGCATCTACTGGAAGATCCCAGACTAAGCACCATATCTCAGCGGACACTGAGGGGCAGGCCTGACCACCAGGAAAACTAGGGCCACTAGTGACTTTTGCTGAACTGTCAGAGAAGAGGGAGACTGAAAGTTCTGCCTATAGCATCAAATATGACAAGGCCAAGGATTAAAACGAAATTGCAGAACTCCACCCACTCAGAACAAGTACAGGAGACATTGACATAGGAGAACTTGGTAAACACACACCTGAAATTGATGAAGTGATTGCAGTGGAAGTAAACAACTCCATCAGGCCATAGAAGAGATCAGATCAGACATAATTTTCCAGTCAAAAAATGAAATGACAATAAGAAAGAAATGCACTGCAGATCTAGAGAAGAAACAGATAAAAAAATAGATGAACATAGGCAATGGATGGAAATATTACATGAGCAATATAGGAATGAATTAGAATACATGAAACAGACTCAAAGAGAGTTCCAGAAAATCAAAACTTCCATTGAAAGCTTGTAAAACTGCTTGAATGAAGCCGAAGATAGAATTTCAGATCTTAAAGATAGAATGGCAGCTAGTGATCATGAAAGGAAGGATCTCTTAAAGTCAGCAAGGATCCAGGAAAAGTCAATTCAACAGCTGCAAGGCAAGGCAAAGAGAAGTAATGTCAGACTAATAGGAGTCAATGAAACAGCAGGAGGTGACACAAATGACATAAAAAGAATATTTGCAGAAATAATAGCAGAAAATTTCCCAAGCATGAAAATAGAAACTGAGATACAGTTAAATGAGGCATATAGCGTCAAAACTAGTCCTACTAGTCAAAACCATAATAAAACTACAACTAGACATATAATAATCAAGATCCCAGATCTCCAGCAAAAGATCAGGATATTAAAAGCTGTTAGAAGAAACAGATCATCTATAAAGGAAAGCCCATCAGAATCACGGCAGACTTCTCAACATGAACCATGCAGTCAAGAATAGCTTGGAGTGAAGTATTACAGGTTCTAAGACAAAATAGCTTCCAACCAAGATTGAGGTATCCTGCGAAACTATCCTTCAAGTAACAGAGTAATAAAATATTTCCATGACAAAGAGCAACTTCATGAGTGCCAAACCATCCTTACAAAAAGTACTAAAAGACATTCTAGACAGAGAAGAAAATGACTGCAATTTTAAGGATAACAATAGAAAGGAACCCTCAAGAAGAGCAAGCAGTAAAACAGGTAGAATAAGAAACCAACAGCAAGTAAATAAAATGACAATGATAAGCCAACACATAGCGGTTATAACCATAAAAGTAAATGGCCTCAACTCACCAATCAAAAGAAACAGGCTGGCAGAGTGGATTAAGAAACAAAATCCAATGCTATGCTGTATACAGGAAACACATTTTACTTTTTTTTTTTTTTTTCTTTGAGGTACTGGGGATCGAACTCAGGAACCTGCGCTTGCTAGGCAAGCGCTTATTCCACTGAGCTATATCCCCAGCCCCAACACATTTTACTTAAAAGGAAATCCACAGACTGAAAGTCAAAGGATGGAAAACAATTCTCCATGCAACAGGAACCCAGAAAAAGGTAGGAGTAGCTAGTATGTTAACCAACAATGTAAACTTCAAACTGAGAACAATCAAAACAGATGAAGGTCGCTACATAAACTGCAAGAGGATGAGATAACAGTCATAAACATGTATGCACCCAATATCAAAGCACCAAACTACATAAGACAAATCTTAGCAGACATGAAAACCCATATAATTAAAACTAATGTAATAGGGGACCTCAACACTCCTTTGATACAAAGAGATAGGTCAACTGGACAAAAAATCAGCAAAGAAATAACAGATGTGAATCAAAGCTGTGAAAAAATGGACTTAGTAGATGTATACAGAGTGTTCCATACCACAACATCAGAATACACATTTTTCTCGGCTGCACATGGGACTTTCTCTAAAATATACCATCTAGCCCATAGAGCATACTTAACTAAATGCAAAAGAATTGAAATTATCCCATGCATATTATCTGACCACAGTGCAATGAAATTGGAAATTAATGATAAAAGGAACTCAAAAAACTCCAGAAACACTTGGAAATTAGACAACAACTTCCTGAACAACCAATGGGTCACAGAAGAAATTAAAGAAGAAATTTAAAAATACCTACAAAGAAACAAAAATGCAAATACAACCTACTGGAATCTGTGGGATGCAATGAAAGCAGTTCTCAGAAGGAAATTTATAGTGGTGAACTCACACATAAGGAAAACAGAAAGAGAACAAATAAATAGTGTAATTCTGCACCTCAAACTTTTAGGAAAAGAACTATCAAGTCAAGCCCAAAGCCCAAAGAAGGGAGGAGATTATAAAGATCAGGGCAGAAATTAATGCAATTGAGGCAAAGAAAACACTACAAAAAATAGAGGAATCAAAAAGTTGGTTCTTTGAAAGAATAAATAAAATTAATAAACCCCTAACCAACCTTATCAAAAAAAGGAAGGAAAGAACTCAAATTCATGCTATAAGGAATGAAAAGGATGAAATTACTACAGATCCTACAGAAATTCAGAAGATGATTAATACCTACTTTGAAAATCTTTAGTCCCATAGGATAGAAAACTGAGAAGAAACGGGCAGATTCCTAAATATGTACAAATTACCAAGGTTGAGTCAAGAAGATGTAAAAATCCTGAACAACCCAACATCAATTAATGAGACTAAAAATGTGATTAAAAACTTACAAAGAAAAGCCTAGGCCCTGATGGATTCATAGCAGAATTTTACAAGAAATTCAGAGATTTAATACCAACATTCCTCAAACTCTTCAATGAAATTGAAAGGGAAGCAATTCTCCCTAACACCTACCTCTCTGGAGGCAAGTATCATAATGATACCAAAACCAGAGAAAGACCTGACCAAGAAAAAGAACTATAGGCCAGTCTCCCTAATGTGTATAGATGCAAAGATACTCAATAAAATACTACCAAATAGAATGCAGCAAATGACCAAGAAAATCATACACCACGATGAAGTCGGATTCATTCCAGGAATTCAGGGATGATTCATTATTCACAAGTCAGTTCATACTAAATGGACAAAAACTGAAAGCTTTTACTTTAAAATCAGGAACAAGACAAGGTTGTCCAGTGTCACCACTCCTGTTCAACATAGTTCTGGAAGCATTAGCCAGAGCAATTAGACAAGAGAGAGAAATAAAAGGAATAAGGATAGGAATGGAAGAAGTAAAACTATCACTTTTTGCAAATGATGCTATACTTTATATGGAAGACCCCAAAAACTCTACAAGAAAACTCCTTCAATTAATCAACAAATTCATCAATGTAGCTGGATACAAAGTCAACACCCAAAAATCAGTAGCATTTCTATACATATACAACAAATAGACTGAGAAATTAAGTAAACCATACCTTTCATAGTAGCATCCAAAAAAATGAAATATTTAGGAATCAATCTAATAAAAGAAGTAAAAGATGTATTCAATGAAAACGAGAGTACTCTGAAAAAAGAGATCGAAGAGGATTTCAATAAATGGAAAAATATTCCTTGCTCATGGGTTGGAAGAAACAACATTGTGAAAATGCCCATAGCCAAAATTGTTGTACATATTCAGTGCCGTTCCCATTAAACAACCGTTGGCATGCCTCACAGATCTAGAGAAAACATTTCTTAAATTCATCTGGAACTGGAAGAGACCCAGAATACCAAAAGCAATCCTGGTCAACAAGGAATTAGAATTACTTGCCTGAAATTATACTACAAAGCTACTGTAATAAAATCAACATGGTACTTGCTAAAAAACAGACCAGGAGATCAGTGGAACAGACTGGAAGACACAGACACAACCACAAACACACTTAGCCATTTAATCTTTGATAAAGGGGCCAAAAACAAACTCACTGGAAGAAAGATAGCCTCTTTAATAAACGATGCTGGAAAAATTGGTTTGTCACCTGCTAAAGACTGAAAATTGACCCACGTCTATCACCATGCACCAAACCCAAGTTAAAATGGATCACAGATCTCAATATTAAAACAGAAACACTAAATCTATTGGAAGAGAAAGTCGGTGAAAATCTTGAAGACATAGGGGTAGGCAGAGAGTTCATGAACAAAAACCAAACTGCGAGGGAAATACTTCAAAGAATCAACAACTGGGATCTCCTCCTAATGAAAAGTTTCTGCACATCTAAAGAAATTACCAGCAGAGTAAGAAGAAAACACACAAATTGGGAAAAACTTTTAGCTGACTGCCCCTCAGACAAAGGTCTTCTATCTAGAACATATGAAGAATTAAAAAACATCAGCCCCTCCAAATTCAAAGACCCAATCCAAAAATGGGCAGCTGAGAGGTATACACATTTCTCAGATAAAGAAATACAAATGGCAAATAAATGCATGAAAAGATGTTCAACATCATTAGTTATTCAAGAAATGCAGATTAAAACAACACTGAGGTTTCACCTCACCCCAGTAAGAATGGCTATCATTAAGAAATCACCAAATAACAAATGCTGGCAAGGCCACGAAGAAATAGGAACTTTTCACTGCTGCTGAGAATACAGACTGGTGAAACCACTGTGGAAATCAGTTTGGGGATTCCTCAGCAAACTAGGTCTAGGGGTCCCATTCAATCCAGCTATTCCCCTTCTGGGTGTTTTCCCAGATTTGAAAACATCACATTGCCATGGTATATGTGCACCCATGTTCATAGCAGCACAATTTGTAATTGCTAAATTGTGGAAGCAACCCTAATGTCCATCCACTGAGAACTGGATAAAAAAAAAATTGTGGTACTTTTATATAATGGAATATTACTCAACTATACAGAAAGATAATCTTGAGGCTTTTATAGGTAAATGGTCACAACTAGAGACCATGCTATACTCATAAGTGAAATAAATCAGACCTACATGTGTAGGTAACGTATTGTCTCACCAGTGTAGGAATCCAAAGGAGTGAATAAAAACTGGGAGGTATGATAGACATTGTGAAATGAAAGGAAAATGCTAAAGAGTGAAGGACAGCTGGGGTGTGGGAAAGGAGAGTAGGGGAAAAGGGGGAAATTATGTATGTATATACAAGATAGCTAGCAGTGGTACTACTGTCTTCTGTTGCTTTACTCAAAGGAAGTTAATGATTACCTGTTTGATCAATATTGCATGTCTCTATTCGTTTTCCTGAGAAACCACTTTGAAGATTTCAATACATTATACAACAACCGTTGTTAATTTCCTACCACTTTGTCTATAACTCAGTATTCTTTGTATTGTTCTTATGCTATTTTGTAAATGGATGTCTGCTTGTTAATGTTTTCCTTTTTATTTAAAAAAAATTTAAAAACAAAAACAAATTATACTTAAGTTGTGTTACTGTATAGCCTCGAATTATGTACAGTGAATCTTAGTGAATATTTTTGGATTTAAGTGTATATAACATTAACATTTTTTGTACCTATACATAATTTTTCTACAAACACTACGCCACCAAGCTGCCTTCTTGGGGAATTGAGCTGTATCTCTAGGCCTTTTAAAAACGGTTTTGTTTTGAGACTAAATTACCTAGGCAATAGAGATATAGATCAATAGATAGATAGATAGATAGATAGATAGATAGATCAAGAGATAGATAGATAGCCAGCCTAGGCTGGGCTGGAACATGGATCCTCCTTCCTCATCCTCCCATAGTGCTGGGATTACAGCATTGTACCATCACATCCAGCTTCTGTACTTTAATAAAATGGATTAAAATGAATAAAAATGAATTGATTTAGAAGTTTTAATTTCCCTTATTTCATTGAAAATCTTTTTAGTGTATATTGTTAGGCTTGGTTAATCATGGAACTAGCAGGTTAATCACGCAAAGCAAATAATAAACCCATTTGAGGAGAATATAATTTACTAGACCTGAGTATTTTTAAAAATGTGTGGTTATGCTGGATGTTTACATCTTCCTTTTTGGTATTTATACAGGTATGCTTGAATAAGTATAGGCGTGTGGGACAGAAGAGAGGTAATTTTGAGGATTGATGTTGATATTTAATGTGTCTGTAGGTGCCAGGGATGCCAGGATATTCTCTCCTACATTGAACAGTACCCCTCCCCCCCCCAAGAGGGAATTATCTGTGCTAAAATGTCAGTTGTACCAAGGCTGAGGAACTCCTAAGGCCAGTTTTGGAATCACCAGTGTTTAGATGGTATTTGAAGCTATGGGACTGGATTAAAGTCACTTAAGCCCTTGAACTTTATCCACTTAACCTGATTCAACTATTTGATACCTGAAGAGAAATGCTTCTCATTCCTGTTCTCCAACTACTGAATTATAACTATCCAGATTGCCTAAATCTGCTTGGTAGCTAATCCACTGTGTGGTTTGGGAAAACAGTATTAAACCTAAATAAACTATAGTTCTAAGATTTTGTAGACAACTTTGCAGAACTTCATTGAAAAGTATTTCTATCCAAGATGAAAAAGTTTTAGACACTTGTTGTAGAAGAATGTGAAAGTACTTAACACTACTGAATTGTACACTTAAAACTGGTTAAGATGATGAATTTTATGTTTTCAGTATATTATAAAAAAAACAAAAAAGAAAATAAAGACAAACTAGTATCCAATTCATATTATGTTAGGCAGTGTTCTCTGGTATTTCTGTAGAACTTTTACTGTTTCTTTCTGTTGTTTTCTCTTAATGAAGAGAATTTATTATCTCCTAGGTGATTTTCATTCTTTTCCAATGCCTTTAATTTTTAAAGTACAAATTATCGCTGTTTTTAAAAATTAAATATTAATTTAATGGATTGTTAAAGTATTTCACTAAATTATTTAGGGTATTGAAAAAATTATTTAGCTTCAAATGCTTTTATTATAAAATTTACTTAAGGTTTCATGTATTGCTTTTCTTTCTTTCTGATAGGCTTTCAAGGATATGCTGTATTCAGCTCAGGACCAGGCACCTTCTGTGGAAGGTAAGATGAATTAATCTTTAGATACAGTCACAGAAAACTTATTTTTTAAGAAAACGTATTTTAAAATACAAAGTATAAAAGCAATATATTTGTCTTGCTTTTGGCAATATGATTATCTTGTATTTTAATCTTTTTTTTTTTTTTCAGCTAGCTCACATTTACCCTAGGGTGGCTCTTTTTTTTTTTTTTTTTTTTTTTTTTTTTTTTGTGGTACCGGGGATCAAACTCAGGACCTTGCACTTGCCAGGCAAGCGCTTATTCAACTGAGCTATATCCCCAGCCCCCCTAGGGTGGCTCTTATATTATGTCCTTATATCATTTTAAGACTATGAATTATATATTAGTTCAGTGAAAGTTTTTTCTGTATTGTGCGTCCTTTCCCTAATGTACTTTTATATGAATCCATCTACCTACCCACCTCTCCCCTCCCTCCTGTGAATCTTTAGTACATAATTATGGCAATATGACTTTCTTTTTACTTATGCATTGTCTTTAGAATGATACTAAATAGAAGAAAATGTTTATACTTTGCACATGTACACCTTTGTGTTTGTGTATTAGGCGTGTTTATGCATGTGTAGAGTTTAATAGTCCTAAAACAACTGACAGCAAGGCAGTGATTACTTCTCCAGTTATCTTTGTTGATCTTTCATTTTCCATTACCTCAGGTTCTATTCACCAGTTTATTCTTTACAGGATTAAACAGATAGATTTGGAGATGCTTTTTTAAATTGTATGAGTGTTAATTTCATTAAAAATGTAGGAGCCAATTCAACAGCTAATGAAGATGTGTTCCTTGTGGTGGGAACTCTTAAAATTGTGTGTCAGATTTTTTTAGGAAAGATGAATGTGAACAAATACTTGTTGAGAATTTCTTACTGTGTGTCCTAAGTAATATCTTTCTGAAACACTGGATGAGTATTCTATGAAGTCATTCCTGTAATAAACTAGTAGACCTCTTTTTATGACATACATTTATACATACAGATGCTGAAATTATTTAATAAAATTATGTCTGTAAATATAAATGCCATTTTTTTAGTGACACATCCTTTATCTTGAACCATTCTGGATTAAAAATGTGCTTTCTCCTACTATCTTAAAATCATATCTCTTATCATTTTAAGCCACAGTATTGGGAGTTAGATACTAATTTTATAATACATCACTGAATTTTGGATTATACTATATTTAATTTTTGAATATTTAATTTAAGACACTTAAAACTTATGAAAATTTCTAGATTTTGTTCTTGGAGTATCTTATTTTATGTCCCCCCCAGAGAATTCTTCCTTTAAGCACTATAAAAACATAAGAAAAACAATATTATATAGAAGTTAAACTGATTTTGGTGCATTAATAATTGTTTCAGCTTTTATTCTGAAAGTAGTAATTGTCTTTAAGTTTAAAACAGGTTTTCTTTTCAGTTTTTAAAAGTTCTTACCTCCTTTGTATCTCAAACGTATTGAGATGTGTTTAAAAGCTATGATGGTATTTATTCATTCCCCTCCATGTGGAGCATGTTTGCAGTAATTTTTTTCAATTACTTTCAATAGTATATTAGTGTTTCATTGCTAGAACAGAATACCCAGCACCTACAACTTAAGAGGAGAGAAGTTTTGCTTTCAGAGACTTTCATTCCAGGTTTAGCTCCAAGGGAGGAAGGAATGTCATGGTGGAAAGGCATGCTAGAACAAAGGTGTTTAGTTCTTGGCAACCTGGAAAAGTGCTAGAGAGGAAGGAGCAAGGACCAGACAGATCCCAAGATCACACCTGCAAGAGTTACCCAGACCAACCCAAAAATACGCTGTACCAATCACCTGGGTGGATTCTAAAGCCAACAAATGTTTCATAAACTGAATTTTGGGAGAGTATGCTCAAAATGACAAATACTTACAGTTAAAAACTTTTTTCTTTATCTTACTGCCCACAGACATTCATTTCTTTGGACCTGTTACATGAGTATTATTGTAGGCCAGTCATATAGGAGTGTGTGTGCTGTTTTCACAAGGGAAATACTCTTTTTATTATCATTATTTTATTTTTAAAAGTAAAAAAAATGAAAACTTTAACAAACAGACACAAAGTAGCACAAGAACAGTACAATCAAAACTGAATTACAAAGTGACAGGGAATTAACAATGGTTGTTGTATTACATATTGATAACTTCAAAGTGTATCTCAGGAAAACACATAGACATCTAAGATTGATCAAACAACTAATCATTAACTGTTCCTTACAATAAAGGGAAATACTTTTAAGTTTGTTTATTATTTCTTTGTGCTTTCTGTAAACATGCGAAACCCTAATTTTTATCTTCATAAACATGAATTTTTCTTTTTTGAAACATTGAAGAATTGAAGATACAGGAAAGTGCATTTAGGAAATATTTTGAGTAGTGTGGAAGTTAGGAAAAGTTATTAAAGTGACTGTAGATAGTCTCATTTGCATTGTGGTTTTATATTAATCTTCTATTATTTATATGGTATTATACTTACATGGTAATTATTTCTGTATCTTGTCCTTGCTATTTAGATTGTACTTTTAGGCTTTTGTTTAGCAGTGTTTATAAAATAGCACATCAGATTTGTCAGAAAAATCCAAGATAGGACTTAAATTTTAACCTTTTTAAATGGAAAAATATTTGGTAGGTTTGGGTTATTATTATTATTATTATTATTTTTTTTTTTTGCGGTACTGGGGATCGAACTCAGGACCCTGCGCTTGCTAGGCAAGCGCTTATTCCACTGAGCTATATCCCCAGCCCCTTGGGTTATTTTTGTAATACTACCTTTTTCACTTTATTCTTTCTGTTTTTCCCATGTTTTAGTAGACTTAAAGCCTTTGGTACTGGAGACCATGTTGTCTTTTTAATCTTAAATAAGTGGTTCCCAGATCTGCCTCACATTCAACTCACCTAAGGGTCTTGAAAAAAAGAAACAAAAAAGCACCTCAGATACTGGTACTTGGCCTCCATATCAGACCAATTGAAATAGGACTGGATGGAAGTGGAACACAGGAATTAGTATTGATGCCTGATATTGGTATTGACCTTTTAAAAACATTTTTCCTAGTGATTCTCATGTATAAAACCATATAATCAAAGTGTAGAATCTCTGCTGTAAAACTTAAATAATTTTAGATCAGTATGTTAATGCTTTAGGTCAGTATGTCACCTTCTTGTGGACATTAATTATCTAGTAGGTTGATAAGCTTCTTAAGTTTATTGATTATATTATTAGTATAAGGGAGCATTTTATTCTTGTAAAATAGTATCTAGAGATGTTCATTTTTAAAATAGTTATTTTACTGAATTAAATGTAAGTAGTAACTGTCCTAGGTTATCTGAATATGTTAAGTAATTATGATTTATTAGGATTAAAGGACATTTTTAATGATTTCTTGCTTTATGATGGGCTCTAAGAAAATAAGTAGTTCCCTCAAATTTCACTCTCTTGGTGAATGAGTAATTATGGTAAAAGAAATAGATTCTTTCAGTGAAGTGGTTTGACAGAATATATTCGTTAAAAGGAATAAAATTAAATCTTTTGCTGATAAGAAGTTGAATCTAGACACTATTTCTTATACTAGTGAATTGGTTTTTCTCCTAATTGAGGACTTTTAAGATGGTACCTCTTTGTGATAAAGTCGGCTTCTTTTCTAATTAAGTCAACCAAAGTAATTTCAATGAATTGAAAAATCATGGAGTGTTTTTTTTTTGTTACTCAAATAAACACATTCAGATTCATGGTTATTTTGTTTCATCATGTAAGAGTTAATTTCATGGATCAGTTATATAGTACAGTTTATTTTATTTAAAATAAATGTCTTATGTTAAAAGCAGGATGTACTATTCTGAAATCATGTAGATTAAAATACAGATAAGTTTAAAGACTTACTCTGAGGCATTCTGTATCAATTTATATCTAATGTTTGTTATTTGTAATTTGTATAATATGTTCTTTTTGTATAACCATTTACATTTGGAAATATATGATTGAGGACATAAATTCTGTTACAGATTATATAGAATACTGATTTTAAAGAATAGTATAAATAATATATTTTTTTCTGTTTATTTTCCTATCCTTTTCTACTGAAAGTCTTGTACATACAAAATACATGGCAGTAGAATAGGGTATTGAAGTAACCAGAACTGTGCGTTTTGTTGTTTTTTGTTTTTGTTTTTTTACTGTAGAAAGACAAACATAGATCTGAGTCAAAGGAGTTAAACTTTCATAGAGTTATGTTCTGATTTTGAGGAATTTTTGGAAAATGATGCTAAAAACCTTTATTTTATTTTATATATTTTTTGGTGTCTGTGTCAGTGACAATATTGACAGTATGTAGGACAGGTTAAATTAAACTGCAGACTTCCCTATCAGTGAATTAGTCACACATTAATAATCAAGATTATTTTGAGGCAAGGTAAGTTTTTAGATACAAGAACAACTCTTAATAACAGTAGTGATTTGACACTACAGACATTAAATTTTTAGTGTTACAGAGTAGTAGAAAATTAAAGCATAGGTAGGTGTTGTGGCACACACCTGTAGCCTCAGCACTTGGGAGGCTGAGGCAGAGGGACTGCTGTGAGTTCGAGGCCAGCCTGAACGTAAGACCATCTCAAAAAAAAAAAACCAAAAAAACAACAAAAAACATATATTTTTGTCTCTTATGTTGTAAAAATTATTACTGTAGCCTACAAGTGTAATCTGGCCTTGTGTCCATCTACGCCTCCACCCATGTTCACCAGGCCTAGTCACATTGTCTTCTTTCTGTTCCTAAGTCAGGCCATCCTTGCTCTTACATTAGAGCTTTGCTCTGTCCTATGGCTATATCCTTTAAGAGGCCTTCAAGAGTACTAATGTATGTACCCACTTTAGTCACACTGTTTTACATTAACGCTATTTTATTTCTTTGTGTGGCATTTGTCACTTTAAGATATGTTGTGGTTTTTTCCAGATGGTTTTATTCTCTTCTGAAATACAAGTCTCTGAACACCAGGGATTTTGGATATATATATATACACACACACACACGCACACACACACACACACACACATGTATATATATATCTCTCTTCTAAAGTACATATAAAATATTCTAATATATAACATATATATTCTAAGGTAGGCATGAAGCTTATATATTTACTTAGCACATCAATGTGTAGGAATAATAATGAATTCTTACCTCAATCTTCCATGAAGCCAAAATATTCTTTATGAAAAAAAGAGAAAATTAACCCTAGCTTGCTTGTTTATGTGCATTTTTTTCTCTCTTACTTTTCAATTCTACTGATCTATCCCTTTTAAGCATTTTACCTGCTAATTAGATGACTAGACATTGTTTATTTTTGTCTAACAGTGCTGACCTTGTAATTTCATAAGGTATAGTCTTAGGTGTGGCATTCTTTAAAATAAGTAGAGAGACAGAAGCTAATAGATCCTAGTTTTCAAAACTTTGTGGTTCTTGAAACATTGCATTGTTTTGAGAAATCATCCTTTGTAAACTATTGAATGACTGCATTTTTTGCAAAGTGTGCTGAGAAATCATTTTATAAACTATTAAGAGACTATTCTTTTTCACAAGAAACTAAACCACTTATTCTTATGTTTTTGTATGTTTGTTATATCTCCCTTCAAAGACAATGAAGTAGATACAGATTTGTAAGGTCATATGTGAGTTTTTGGAGGATTTTTTGGTGTATGTTTATTCAATGGAAAAAATTTTTAAAGATTGTTTCTCATTTTAGTCCTTGCTGTTTTGTAAAAGCATTTGGTGGGAGTATACAAAGTCAGTGTTGGCTTACTATAGCTGATTTATTTAGCTAAATCCACCTATCTGACTTTTTGAAATTTAATAAATACATATAGTTAAGAACACAAATAATTCACTACCATTCCAGTCAATTTTCTGTCATTTCTTTAGTTTTCCCCATCTTCTCCCTAGTCTTGTGTATAGGTATTGTTGGAACATTTTGGCTTAGATTCTTTCTGGTTATTCTACTTGGGTAGCAGATGTCTTACAGTTTTCCTAAGCTTCTTAGACTTTAGCCCTTAGTGGCATTGAAGATGAAAGTATCCTTGTAAATTATTCATTCTGATTATACACTTGAAGGGACAGATCACACTTTACTCATCTTGTGCCTCACCTCTGTCCTTAGATCTTTGTTATTTTAACAGATGTGAGCTTGCTATTTTGTCTGTTCACTTTTAAATTTTGTAGAATGGATTACATTTCCGAAATTCTGTAGATTTGATTACATTTCTGAAATTCACGAAGTACCTTTTGTATGCATTGGATTACTGTCAGATACATACATGCATTCCTAGTATATTAGTTCATGTTGTGTATACTCTTGTCCCCTCTCCCCAGTTTTCCATTTTGTTAGGCTGCATCATTATCTCTTTTTTTTTTTGAACCAGAAATCGAACTCAGGACCTGCCAGGCAGGCACTTTGCCACTGAGCTATGTCCCCGTCCCATTATTATCTCTTAAAAAATTATTTACATGATTTTTCTGACCTAGAAATAAAACTATGAAGAGCTATAACTAATTTGCTACATTTTGGGGGGAGGGCAGTTGTAAAGAGTGCCTTTTCTAAGTCTTCTGCTAATGTTGTATCATGAAAGGGTCTTAGCCATGCATTTTCTGTTTTCAAAAATTTGGCTTAAAGGGGGTTGTGTTAATGGTATATGAGAATCCTAAAGCAGTGACTGGTGAAGAGTTCACCTCTAAAATGAAATACAAAATTTATCTGTACCCTACAACCTTGTTTTAAGAGCCATAAAGAAATACAGGTGGCTGAGAGTCGAAGTTGAGACAAGACCCAAGCTAACAAGATACTTGTCATTTCTTTAGGAATGACATGATTTTATGCTTCATTAATGTCCTTAGAAAAGATGAAAAGACCTAATTGATAGTCATTAAAGTATGTCCATATTGATCTTTGGTTCAGTTTATATTGGAAAAAGATTGTATATTCATTTGTTGTGGAAATGACAACTTGCAGATGTTAAGGATTATTACCTTATAAAAATGACTTAAGTATTTAAAGGTGCCACCAATTTTTGTAAAGTTCATTAATAAGAAAGGTGTGCTTTTAAAGAACAAACATTGTTATTTGAGTAGATGTACCTACTTCTGTTTCATAGAAAGATTAGTAGATATAATTTAATGCTCATTCTCAGACATTAGATAATTAAGTAAATATGCAAATTATGTTATAAAGTAAAGAGTGTAATTTTGAGTATTGTACAGATATAAATGAAGTATTTTGGATATAAATTTATAACCTTTTCTCTGTGGCATTGAAGAATACTTAAGGTACTGTCAGTGTTTGAAGTTTTCCCTTGCTTGTAATAGAAATCTGTAACATATAAATTCACTGTGTTAATTATCACACAGCACTATTTCTTTTTGATAAATTTGAGGGAAGGTCATACAATAAAACTGCACAATAGTTACAAAACACTAAATCATGAAACAAGCTTTCAGAATTATTGATGACTCCAGACTACAGAGAAAAAGATAAACATATCAGATAAATGAATCTGATGGGTTCAGGAAGGATTTCCTAAACTAGCCATTAGAAAGCTAGAAAAATTATTAAATCTTAAAGTTAGCAGAGTTTAAAGTTTGTCATTAGGCTGGTTTATTTGTTTTTCTGTAGGAAAGGCCTTGATGACTTAAAACAAATAGCTAGGTATGGTGACACATACCTCTAATTCCATTACTCTGGGAGGCAGAGGTAGGAGGGTCCAAATTTGAGCCCAGTCTGGGCAACTTAAGGACTTAGTTGAGACACTGTTTAAAAAAAAAAAAAAGGTGGAAGAGTTGGGGATGTACCTCAGTGAGGTCCCAGGGTACAATCCCCAGTATTGTAAAATCAAATAACAGAGATTTAGACTTTTTTTTTTTAATGCGGTACTAGGAATCAAACTCAGGACCTTGCGCTTGCCAAGCAGGTGCGTATTCCACTGAGCTATACCCCTAGCCCGAGACATACTCTTAACAATTCTGGAGGCCAGAAATCCGAAGTTAAGGTGTCTGTAGGTCTGCGCTTTTTCTGGAACAGAATTTTTGCTCCTTTCAGCTTCTGGCAGTTGCTCTCTTCTTGGCTTGTAGCAACTTAACTCCAGTCTCTGCCTAGTCCTTTTTTATTGTCTCCTTCTGTTGTGTCTAAGGACATTTGTCATTAGATGTAGGATTTATTTGGATACAAATATGTAATATAAACATAACATAAAATACATTTTAGTGTTCTTCAAATTGTGAGCCAGAGTGATAGGTCTAGATGAGGCATTTGCTTATAATTGTTTTTGTCCACTCTTATAAAAGGAACAGTCAACTGGTGTCAAAGACATATTCATTTATTACTAACAGACTGAAAAACTGGCCAATAGATACTAAGCAGGCTTGAGTATATAAATATGATAAAAGACCATTTATCTACCTCTAATTGGAATTACCTGCAAAATATTCCAGATTATTGTTCCTGGAAGAAACAAAAAAACGTAACCTCTTCCTAGCATACCCCCTCCAAATTTTCTTTCTATGAAAAATTTTTAACATATAAAAAAGTAGAAAGAATGAATAAAAAACTTTACCTGTCACTTAGCTTTAACATCAGTACAATGACCAAATTTTTTCACATTAGTGGAAGTAGTAGTAGTAGTAGTAGTAGTAGTAGTAGTAGTAGTAGTAGTACATATTTGTAGGACCTAATGGTCACATTCCTTGTAGGGAGTTGGTACAGGCACATAACATATGTCAATTTTTTTTATCTTCTTCCCTCCCTTTTCTCCCTCCTCCCTCCATCTCTTGGTCCTCTTCCCATTTGTGAAAGATGTCTCCCTATTTTCTATGAGCTGTATTTTATGTTGCTATTTAAATTTTGGGTTTCTCATATAACAGAAACTATGTGGCATTTAAGTTTGTGTGTGTGTGTGTGTGTGTGTGTGTGTGTGTGTGTGTGACTGATTTCACTTAATATTGTACTCTCCAGGTGCATTTATTCACTCCAGATGGCTCCAATTTATTCTTTATGGCAGAGTAGTACTTCATTGTATATAAATACCACATTTTCCATGTTCATTCATCTGTTTATGGGCATAGAGACTGCTTCCAAGATTTAGCTGCTATAAATTGTGCTGTTATAAACATGGATATGCATGTAGTACTGTAATGTGATATTCTTAACTCTTCTGCAAAGATACCTAGAAGGATAAAATGGAATTTCTAGTTTTAATGTTTTGAGGAATCTGCATGCTGATTTCCATAATGGTTATACTAGTTTACATTCCCACCAACCAGAATTATTCTGTGAAGAGAAATGTCCCCTTGTCAACTGTTTGGTTGTCAATGATATAGGAAAGGTAGATAGATGGTTCCTCTTTCCCTTAAAATTTTCAAAGTAATGTTTGTTCTCTAATATTTTCCAAAGATATTCTGTGAAATATATTTTTAAAAGTATTTTAATGAATTTATGCATTTAAACATAGTTGCTATATTTTGGCCCATTACCATTTTATTTCTGTTAAGGTTCAAATTTTCAATCATGACCAATGAGAGCTTTAGGTGGTTTCTTCAATTTGAGATGATCCTAGTGGCATCAGATAGCTTTTCTGAGTGGTATAACAGAATTTCCTGGGCTACTTATATCTTCCCCTCCCCTCCTCTTCCTTCCTTCCTTCCTTCCTTCCTTCCTTCCTTCCTTCCTTCCTTCCTTCCTTCCTTCCTTCCTTCCTTCCTTCCTCCCTCCCTCCCTCCCTCCCTCCCTCCCTCCCTCCCTTCCTCCCTTCCTTTGTCTGTCTGTCTGTCTGTCTTGGACCTAAAACCAGCCTTTTTACCAAGGTGTCTTGGTTCTTTTAATGATTACCAGCGAGTCTTACTTCCTGTGGAAGCTATATACTGGCACTGTTTTGGTATTGATATTGCTACTAAGTTGTTAGGCTTTCTTTTAATTGGACAGAAATACATTCATGTATTAACACATACACACAATTTATAAAGATACATGTATATATTTAAAGATAGAATACTTCATTCTTTAAAAAACTTAGATTCTTATTAGGTACAGTTTGAATTTGAAAAAGTGTGTCTACTATAATGAAAACATGATTCTTAGGATTGAGTAGTATTCTCAGGCATGACAGCCCCAAATAACAGCTCTCTAGGATTTGAGCTTTTAGAGTAGGGAATCTATCTATATTGATTAAAATTTCATTTTCTTAGTTGAAAGTGGAGAGGTGAAGCATTGTTTATCACCTAGGAGTTCGAGTGCTAATTTGTGGCTCCTGATGAGAAATTGATCTTGATCTGCTCTGTGATTATTACAAGAGGTGCAATCAGTGAGATTGGAAAAGGAAATTGAATTTATATTGGTGTATTATCACATGCAGTTAATTTTGCATATACACTGGAGGCACATAAATCTTATTTGAGTTTGGAACAAGACATTGGGAATCTACTGTGATTAGATACATTTATATGTTGTCCCATAATTGCTGTGTAATTCCAATATATATTCTTACTAAGATCTTCACAAAGGAGTCTTTTGGTCATTTCAACAAGACATTGAGGTAACTAAGTGTCAACATTCCTTTTACAGAGAATAGATTAAAGAATATATAATTTATATCATAAAATTTATTATTTTTGTTTCAATTTTTTTCTGTGAAAATACAGATAAATCTGTTGCCATTTTTCCAAAAGACCTTTAATGTGAAAACATTAAATTATCTACATTTAATTACCTTGTTACTTAAATGAAAAATATTGCAGTTATTTTCTAACCAGTCATATCTATGATCTATAATACAGTTTTTTGCTAAAGTAGGTTTATTTTAATGAGAGTAGATGGGAATTTTTATTATTAAAACTCATTCATTTATACTGCTTTTTAATTTGGTGTTCCTAAGCATCCTTTATAGGTACCATTGTGTACTTCTGTCAGGAAGGATACATGCACACACACACACAATGTGTGTACATTTAAGTACAGTTTCAAAATTTATTTCAAATATGTAAAAGAATACAAAAATGACATAGTACAGTGATACCTCAGTTCATGAATGCTTTTGTTTGCATATACAGTTTGGCTTGCAGACACTTGCGTTTGGCAGAATTTTGTTTTGTTTGCACACTTGCATCAGGTGACATACAGGACTGCAGATATCTTTCCCACATACAACGGTGGCCATCTTTTCCAAAATCATACAACAAATTAAGTTGATGAACCAAAGCACCACTGTATTAAGTAGATATTCTCAGGAGAAATTTATTCACAATGACCCATAAAACTTTTATAAAAGTAGTAGTAAGAGAATGATTAATGGAGAAGATGGGGCTTTAAATTGAGTCTTAAAACCTACTTAACATTTACGTAACTGTAGGGATATAGCTCAGTGGCACAGTATCTGCCTGACAAGTCCAAAGTCCTGAGTTTGATTCCTGATAGCAAAATTATTCCTTAGAAAAGGCAGGGTCCTTGGCAACCCACTCAGGACCCCTTCTGTCTCTCTTTCAGACAGAAGCTTTCCTTCTCCCAATAAATATATTCTGCTCTTAACCTCTATTGTTCCTAAAATTCATTCTTCAATTAAGTCTGACAAGTAATTTAAATTTGAGATGTGCTAATGTTGCTAGGTAACAATTCTTTCTTAGTTGTTTGACCTGTAGGCACTATATGACTTTGAGATTCAAGTAATAGTAAACTTGAGTTAGGTGGTGGATATATGTTGTCAAATTCATAAGATGTTGGTTAATACCAATTGAGACATTATTTGAGGGCAAATGAATTGAGGTTGATTTAACTTCTGAGGCAAAAGTGCTGGTGCTCTAGTAGGTTGAAAACTGTTAAAGAAGCTGGGTGAAGTGGTGCATGCCTATAATCCTAGCAAGAGACTGAGGCAAGATCATAAGTTTGTGACCAGCCTGAGCTACATAGAGAGTTTATCACCAGAATTACATAGCAAGACCTTGTCCTAAAAAGCAAAACAAAATAACTATTAAAGAATAAAACACTGAGGGGCTGGGGGTATAGCTCAGTGGCATAAGTGCTTGCCTGGCAAGCGCAAGGTCCTGAGTTCGATCCCCGGTACTGGAAAAAAAAGAAAAGAATAAAACACTGTTCTATAATTATAAATAAAAATTATCTATTGACAAAATGTAATTCTGCAAATTTGTAGCCTTTTGAAGAACTCATATTAAATAGTTTTATTACAAGTTAACTTTTGTCTATGCTTTTATTTCTTGTTAAGCATGTTTATATTTATAAAGAAATATTTATACTTTTAGCATAGTTATTACATACTTTGGGTTCTGTACTTCTGTGTTTTCATACATATTGAGAATATAGTCAACAGCTCAGTAATAATCTCTGGACAAACCAATGACTTGCTTCTCTTTCTTTTTTTTTTTGGTATTTTTGTATTTGTTTTTGAGACAGAGTCTCACAATGTAGTTGAAGCTGGCTTTGAACTCATTATGTATCCCAGGCTGCCCTAGAACTCCTAGTGCTCCTCCTACTTCAGGTTCCTATGTCTGAGATTATAGGTGTGTGCCACAACACCCAGCTTTTGTTTTGTTTTTTTGAATGCTGGTTCTATGGTTTTTGGAATTCCCTTTTCCTGGAAATGCAACTGACAGCCTGTTCTGTAAGACCCATTTTCTTTCTGATCTTTCTTCATTTGTCTGTAAATGAAACCTTCATACATATTTGTTTTATATTGCTAACCAAAGCATTATAATTTTTTGATGTTTTTGCCTAGTAATAAAAAACATCCTTGAAGGCAATGCTTTATATTACTCACTCTTTTACTTGCTTTTATACAACTTCTGCTGATACACCATTGCAGGAAATGTTTGATAAAAGTGCAAGGTACTGTTGAATAGCTGACTTGGCCATATCTCATTCAGTGGTTGACACTAATCCTTAGATAAAGTGACAGCCCAACTATGTAGAACTGCAAACCATTACCTCAACTTTTAGATTATGTTATCCTGGAGAAAAATACTGAGAGGTATACTCATATATGACCTTAAAAATGTAGAAGGAGATGTAAGTGTCTAGCCATGAGCAGAGATAAGTGTCATGGAGGACAGTATATAGAGATTTGGGTAGATGTGAGTAGACATAATTTTTAAATATAAACTAATGAAAAAGAGTAAGATAATCTTTCTGCATGCTACTGTATGGAGAAAATTTGTGGACTGGTAGTTGAAAAGTAATAGAAAATTCTAGTTTATTATGGTTACTAGCATTGCTGTTACTTTAATTTTCAGATCTGTTGTGTAATTTGTGACTATCACTCTGAAAAAGTAATACCTTTCAAATCATGAATATGGAGAGACTGATGGGATAGATTTTTGTTTGTTTGTTTGTTTGGTACCGAGAATTGAACTCAGGACCTTGCACTTGTCAGGCAGGTGCTGTCCACTGAGCTATATCCTCAGCCCTGGTGGGGTGGATTTTATTAGAGGTTTTTCTGGTTTGTTTTTTTCTTTTGCAGTGCTGTAGATTGAATTCATGGCCTTTGTACTGAGCTACCTTCTTGCTCCCCTCCTTGTTTTCTTTCTTTTTCCTTTTTGCTTTGAGAAAGGGTCTTGCTGAACTATCTACGTAAAGCTCAAACTTGTGACCCTCCTGCTTCAGTTTCCTTCCGTGCTGGGATTTACAGGTATGTGCCACCATGCAGGTTTAGCAGAGAAACGTGATGTATGCTGAACTGACAAAATTAGAATCTCAGGACTTGGGCACCTATATGCTTTAAAGCTCTTCAGGTCACTGTAGTGTGTAGCAAAGCTTGAGAACCATTGGATTAGATAAGCTATAATATATTTTCCAACATGCTATAATTTTACAGTGTACTTCTGACTATACAACAGCAGCACTTGGTTTTCCTGGAACAGATTTTTAATAACCTGTAAGAGGTTCTAATTCTGGAAATACTAGGTAAATTCTTGTGTGATAATTTTATAATGATTAACAGTAAAATCTTTGACTTTTAAGGTCCAGTATGCTTGAATAAAATACATTTAAAAATTTTGTGAAACAATAAACAAAAACTTATGATTATATTTACAGTTTTATTTCTTATGGATAGTATATTATGATGATATTGTTAAAATATTAGTTGTTGAAGCCAGGCATTGGGCATATTGGTATATTATGTTCTCCTCTATGTTCTATTTTATTAGTTTTGAAATTTTAATAAAACTAAAAAATTCAACAAAAGTTCTATAATGATAGTGTTGTAACAGTGAAAGAGAATGTGTAGCTGAGATGTTCTGAAGACATAATGTATTTGAATTTAACATTTTCCTCTTTTTAAACTAGTTACTCTGTAATTTTACACGGTTATAATCTTTCTATGAAAACAAATTATTACACATTACATTGAAAGCTTGGAGCAGAAACCCTTGGAAACTCACAAAGGGATCCTTGGAGGCTCACAAAGCTCTGTGAAATTCTCTGAGAATATTAATATCTGAAGAGACTATAGATTATACTTGCTAATATGCAGAGGGAGTCTCCCCTCTGGCCAGAAAACCCACTGGTGTTCAGAGCTCAGTGTCATTAATAATGGTTTTCATAATTCATAGTTCTTTTTATGCGCAAGTAGACTGTCAGGATCATAACTTTAATTTATGAATTGATGAATGCCATTCCTGTTCCCAGGGTAGAGGTAGTACAAAGCGAAGTTTTTTTCCCTTTCCTTTCTACCTTTCCTGAGTTCCTTCCTGCCACCTTTCCCCTTCTCTCTTGTGTACCCACCACCACCCTGTCTTTCTTGTTAGTCTTTCTCCCTTTCACATGCACCTTTTCTGTTAGCATCTGTCCTTGCCTAAGGTCTTTCTCTTCCTGGAAGTTTTACCTTCTGTCTGTGACTCACCGTCTTCCTCTGTCTCTCCCTATCTTCCTAATTCTGTCTCACTTCTATCTGTGTGTCCTGTGACTCCCTCATTTGTCCATCTGTCTCAGTCTGTCTCTCTGCCTCTTTGTTGATCAGTCTTTCTTTGTATTTGTTATTTTATTTGTGGAGCAAGTTCATTTTAAGAGTTTGATGACAGTAAGTCCCCTAACAGATTTCTTATTGTCTCACTTTTTTTTTAACCTTCTGGGACTAAAATAAAGTCTCATTCCACTCTTAATTCCTACAGAAGAAAGTTTTCAGTTTGGTGGCCTTGCTCGTGGATGTGCAGTGCATTAAAACTAACTTTAATATAATAGTTAACATAGTAAAGGAATGTTGATAGATGAATGAAAAAGGCTATTAATATTCTCCGGTTGTATTTAAGACATTGTACAGTCCAGAAATTTATAAAGATTTTAAAAATTTCCTGAACATTATTGGTGGTATTAGTGTAGTAGTAGTTCTAATTTGTAACAGATCATTCTGAATTTCAGTGGCTAATGTAATTGAAGGTTTAATTCTCATTTACGCAAAGTCCTGATGAGAACATTCTCCTGAACAGGTTTCTTCCAAAGAGAGGTTTTAGGATCCAAGATTGTTCCTTCATGTTTCTACCATTTTTAGCCATTTTTAGATTACCACAGAATTGTAAAGCAGAACAGAAGATATTGCACAGGACATTTTAGTTGCCCAGACCTAGAATATATCCCTTTTATTCACATCATGTTGACCAGGACTCTGGCCAGACTTAATTGTGAAGGAACTAAAAAGTGTAGTTCATTTGTGCCCAGAAAGAAAAGAAGACATATTGGTAAGCACTCACATTCTTTATCATGTTATTTCGTAACATGTTTCTAGCTGTTTGTCAAAGTTCCTCTCTTTAGTAAGCATATATTGTATGCCTTCTTATACTGAATACAGTTTTCTTAAACTAAATGAATGAAAGAAATCAGAGGACGTTACACATTTTTAGAACAAGAAAATACACACTTGGACCAGGATTATAGCTCAGCAGCACAAGTGCCTGCCTGGCAAGTACAAGGTTCAGAGTTCAATTCCCGGTTACCCCCACAACCAAAAAAGAAAAAACCCCAAAAACAAAAACATGCTGACTGTAAAAACAAAAAGCTTTTTGAAGCATATAAAATATAGTTCAAGCTCAGCATATTTGCAGATCAGAAAATACTGGAAGAGTGACTATTGTTAGGGAAAAGTGAGTTTATACTTGGTTCAAAAATTTTTAATGTGTTATTTGAAAAAGGTGCAAATACAACTTTTACAATTGAGAAAGATGAAATTTAGTGGAAGGTTAGCAGACTAGCAAGAACATAGGGATTGTTTAAAATAACCTGAAAGATAAGTTTGGAGAGCTACATTAAGGTTCTGTCTAGTTTGAAGTTGATATTTAAGAAATACTGGTATATGTTAACATCCTTCTAATGCTTAATTTTGTAGAGGTCAATAGAGCCAAAGTATTTAGGGTAACTTATAAGAACCACTTGATTCTGATAGAAGGGGAGGGAGAGTCTTAGGAAATAGGACAAGAGATGCTTTTTTAAAAATGGTGATAAAGCTTATTGGATTATATTTCAAGAATTATTAAAATGGAAACAAATGTAGTTATCTGACCTAAGCTACAGTGGCTCAGAGAATATATTTGATTAATGAGGATTGGCAAATACAAC
Organism: Dinomys branickii; assembly: GCA_004027595.1. Lineage (NCBI taxonomy): Eukaryota > Metazoa > Chordata > Mammalia > Rodentia > Dinomyidae > Dinomys > Dinomys branickii. The sequence continues at coordinate 45,374 of PVLD010010185.1, read as the reverse complement.
AATATATTTACACAAGAGAGAATTTCTGGAGATTAATTCATATTCCAGTGTGACAAAACATTTGGAAACCTTAGCTATTTTGGAAGCTTGTCTTTTTGTTAGAGGTATAGCATAAAACAGCTGAGGAAATCATAATAGTTATATGTCATCCAATAAAAAAAATTTGAAAAGTATTAACATGACAATCTATATTGATGATTTAGAGTTAAGGTAAGGTATGACCTTTGTATGATGTGAAAGTGGATATTACAGTTTAACATATTAGTAAATAAGTGATTTTCAAGATGTGCTCTTTGGACCAGTAGCATCAGTACCTTCTGGACTCTTGTTAGAAATACAAATTCAGGACTTTACTCCAGACTTGAATTAGGAACTCTGAGACTGAGATTCTGGCTGTGTTTTTTAATAGGCTTCTCAGAAATTTAGAATGTTACTGCTCTTTGTTGTACCAGTCAGTAAGTCAAATTGTGTATACTGTTCAATAATTAAATTCTAAAAGAGCATCTTAATCTGAATGTAGAATTGATCAGAGGGTAAAATCAGAACATATTATGGTTAGATGTTACTTGAATTTGCAAAGAAATTCCTCCATTCTGGCAAGACACTGGAGAAATCTAGATTGTAGATAAATTTGTTACTCTGTTATGTTTTCTTTTTGGTATTATTTGTTGACATTAGCCAACAAATCTGAAAGTGGTAGATTTAGCAGACTCAGGATAAACACAAGTAGTTGTTCTTAATTGGTCTGTAATGTCACTTGGAGTGGTATCAAGGAATGTCTTGAGAGAGGTAAGGAAAGAAATTGTACCTGCCTTGAATGTGAACAGGGATTGGAACCATCATTCACCTTGGTTATATGAGTCATAGTTTGGAGATCATTGTCCTAATTTATGTAAAATGTATCTTTTGAATCATAGTATTAGACTGTTTATTTTGCTGTAAGCAAAAGCTCAGGGAAGAAAGTTAAACAAGAAGTACATTTTTGTTAATTTTATAAATTTAGTTACATGTTTTTTATTTTATTTAGAATGTTCATTTTATAAAAGGACTAAAGTAAATAGAAATTAGGTCAGAAATCAGATTATATATCATATGGGCTTATAGTATAAATGATCTCATATATAATGTAACTTCATTGAACATAAATATAATTTTGTTTTGTTTTTAACTGATAAGTTAATTTTTTCTTAGGCAAGAAAGCTAAATTCTTAAACATGAGAATTCTGGTCCAAAAATAAGAGTTACAGACTGTTTTTCAACCTGACACTGTTGTCTTGCTTGTTTTCCTCCTGAAATGTTTCCATTTTGGGGACTGGAAAAGCTGCAATTATTTATAGACTGATGTGTCTTGGACAGGTGGTGTGTTTTCATAGAGCAATGGTATCAACACATGTCCCCCAAGACCTTTAAGGTGAATACATTTCATTTTATCATCATCTTTTATAATTAAAACCAATATTTATGTGGGTGGATAGAGAACATCACCTTCAACTTTATACTTTTATCATTGCAGATATCCTCTATATGTTAAGAAATTTTCAAAGTTTTGGAGCTTGGAAGATCTTAGTGATATGCATAAAACGTGTTTTTGTGTCATTTTAAACAATATACAAGCAGGGCATGGGGGTGCATGCCTATAATCCCAGTGGGCTGAGTCAGGAGAATCACCATGAGTTTGAGGCCAGCCTGGACTACATAGTGAGACTTTGTCTCAAAAAAAGAAAAGAAAAAGATTATACAAATACATTCTTTTCTCCTCCCACTTACAGTTTTCTATTTGACAGGAATTTTTTAGGAAGTCTAACCCTGTAGAAACAGCATTCATCTGTTATTGAAACTTCTAATGTTACATTCTGTAATTACAAAATTATAAAATAAAGTTATAAATTAACTATTGCTAATGCTACATACCAATATTTTAAAACCTGAGAAATTTCTGAAATTTACCATGTGCTCCTATCTTTAAGATTTAAAACCATCCTTATCTTCATTATGTAGGTAACTTTAGAGTTGATACTCCAATTATTGTACCAGGGCCATTTTGGCACAAAAGATGTTCAGTCAGACCAGCTAAGTGAAATTCTTTCAGTCAGCCTATGTATACTGTATTAGCTTTCTTCTCTAATAAAAGTCTATGTGGAACTACTTTCAGTTATAGTAGGACCTACTTTCATTTCATTTTTTTTTTTTGAGAACCTCAGTCTCCTGAGTTTACTCTGTTTAGAGACTAAATGACATAATTGAGCCTGATTTGGAAAAACAATGATAGTCAAATAGTCTCTTCCTTTTTTCTTTTTTTTCTTTTAAAGGGAAAAAAATTTTCAAAGTAAGATAATAGGAGGGTAACAATGGTTAATACATTGCATATTGTTATCTCCTCCTTTTTTCTTTACATATCTTTTCCTTCTGGAACCTCCATTTGTCCTGTATTCATTAAACCTTGGTCATCTAAAGCTATCTAGATTTTTTTTTTGGGGGGGTGTACCAGGGATTGAACTCAGGACCTTGAGCTTGCCAGGCAGGCTCTTATTCCACTGGGCTATAGCCCCATCTCTATCTTGATTTTTTTAAAAAAAATTCTTTACTACTTTCATTTCTAGATTAAATTAGGAACTCATTGTAGGATCATACAGGCCTTTCATTTTCTGGGAGAAGCACTTAGTTTGCCTCTTGACATTTTTATTTTCTGATCTTGCATTACACAAGTGGAAACCTGTTTCTATTTAGTATGTGACCATTAGTGCTCATCAGTCTTTATTTTTTATTGGTGCATATTAATAATAAGTGTATAACATATGTTGATTACTTACCTGTTAACCTTTCTCCTTTACCCCTCCCTCCCTCAGATCCCTTTTCCAGTCTTTAAAAGGCTAGCTGCTAGTTTCCTGTCATCTCTCCTTAATTTATTGTTTATTATTTAAAATGTTTTATATTTGTTATGTAAGCTAACAAAATATTTTAACTTCCTTGGACTAGCTTATTCTACTCAACTTGGGGATTCCCAGTTCCACCTCTTTTCCTGCAAAAGACATGATTTTATTCTTTATGGTTGAGTAATACATCACTGTCATATAGTATATATCATATTTTCTGTGTTTATTAATCTGTTGATGAGCATCTAGCTCTTTGCACAGCTTAGCTATTATAAATTGTGCCTCTACAATCGTGGTTATACATATATCACTAAAGTATGCTAGATTTAGTTCTTTTGGCAATATACCAAGGAGTGGCATAGTTGGATCAAATGGTCTATCTATTTTTGGGACTTATTTTTAAAGAAATCTTCATACTGATTTCCAAAGGCATTGTACTAGCTTACATTCCTACCAACCGTATAGATACTCCCTGCAATATAAAAGACATCCCCCCCAGTTTTTACCAGCATTTTTTGTATTCTTTGTGATAGCCAGTCTAACTGAGGTGAAGTAGAATCTTAAAGTAGTTTTGATTTGTATTGTAACTCGCTAAGGTTAAGTGTGTGAAAGTAAATCCACCACATTTCTATTCAAGGGCAGTTTGTACTTGAAGAGGAACAGGGAGAGCACAGCAGTCAGTGCTTCATCCAAGGGTAGGCCTCCGTGGACGCTGTACTAGTGCATCCAGGTGTGTAATCTTACAGCAGCTCCTCCCTGGACAAGCTGTCGATGTCATACAGCGTGGTCTGGCAGTTCCTCAACTTGCTGTGTTGATCAGCAAGGTGGTTTATTTCTCTTGGGGTGTCCAAGCAGTAGGTTTTGCTCCAATAGTGAAAGTTACATGTAACAGCTGGTGGAGGGATCTTGTGTGTCCATAGACTCGCTTATGGTGATCTTGATGAAGTCCCTGTGGTACTCCACTGCAAGGTTGCCCTGGGAGAACTACTTGGTGGCAGTTGGGCCCCTGTCTTTGCCAATGAAGAGGTCAATCTTCATGCCTTCCTCTTTCCTGCTATCAGTCAGCCTGATTCTTTTTCTTTCTTCCAACTGCATCTCTGCTTTGTTCTTCTTGGAGCTCCTCTGGACCAGATCAGTTTAATACTGTTTTCGTTACTGTGGCTTTGTAGTATAATTTGAAATTAGAGGAATCTAATAGTGATTCCTCCAGCATTGCTCTTTTTGCTTATGACTGTTTTGGCTATTCTGGGTGCTTCTGTCTAAATTTTAGGATTTTGTTTTCTAGTTCTGTAAAGAATGTTTTTGATATTTTAATAGAGATCACATTGAATCAGTAGATGGCCTTTGGTAATATGGCCATCAAAACAATATTCTGCTGATCTATGAACAGAGGAGATCTATTTTCTAATATCTTGTTTAATTTGTTTTTTCAGAGTGCTATAATTTTCATTGTAGTGCTCTTTCAGTTTTTTTTTTTTTTGGTTGATTCTTACGTTTTGCAAAAATTTTTTTGAGCTATCATGAATGCAGTCATTTTCCTGATTTTTTTTCCTAAGCAGTTTCATTAATGGTGCACAGGAAAGCTATAGTTTTTGTGTGTTGGTTTTTGTATCCTACTACTTTCCTGAATTTACTAGATCTAAGAGTTTTTAGGGTGTACATATAAACAATTAGGTTGTTTTTTTCTTCCACCTATCTATATGCCTTTTATTTCTTCCTCTTGTCTAATTGCCCTCGCTGAAGTTTAAGAACTGTATTGCACAGGAATGAGAACAGTGGGTGCCTTTGTCTTTTTCCTGATTTTAGAGATTGTACTTTCATTTTTTTCTCCAGTCAGTATGATATTGAGTGTGTTTGTCATATATGGCTTTTATCAATTTCAAGAAACCTATTTTATTCAAGGTCTTTGTCATGAAGGAACATTGAATTTTGTGAAAGTCTTTTTCTGTAAGCTGTTGAAGTGATCATCCCATGGCTTTTATCCTTGGTTCTGTTTATATGATGTATTAAAATATTTATCGATTTATTTATGTTGAACCATCTTTGTATCCCTGAGATGAAAACAATCTGATCATGGTATATGATCTTTTCAGTGTGTTGTTGAATTCTGTTTGCAAGAATCTTCCTGAGGATTTTTACATGTGTGTTCGTCAAAGATACCGATCTGTAGTTTTCTTTCTTTGTTGAGTTTTTATTCAGTTTTGGTATCAGGGAAGGCTGATTTTGTAGAAAGAACTTGAAGCCATTGCTCTTATTTCTGTTTCATGGAAAAAGTTTGAGGTGCATATGTGTTAATTCTTTAAAAATCTGGTATAATTCAGCGGAAGATCCATTAAGTCTTGGACTTCTCTTAGTTAGGAGGATTTTTATCATAGTTTAGTTTAAGTTGTTATTGACCTGTTTATAGTTGTTTTTTTTTTTTAATCTTCTTGGTTCAATTTTGGTAGGTAATAGGTCTAGGAATTTATTCATTTCTAGGTTTTTCCAATTTATTGGAATATAAGCTTTCAAAATAGTTTCTAATCTCAGGATTTCAGTAGGACCTGAAATAGCATTTTTTAAAAACTCCGATGTTATTAATTGGGGTCTTTTTTTGGTAAGTTTGGCTAAGGTTTTATCAATCTTGTTTATATTTCAAAGAACCCAACTCCAATTCATTGATGGTTTGTGTTATTCTTTAGTCTCTTATTTCATTAACTTCTACTCTGATCTTTTTTATTTTCTTCTGCTGGATTTGGCTTTGGTTCTTGTTTTTCTGGGGTCTTGAGATATGCTACATTAGATTATTTGGGATTGCTTAGTTTTTCTGATGTAGCCACTCAAAAGTGTACTAGTGGGCCAAGGATATAGCTCAGTGGCACAAGCACCTGCCTGGCAAGTGCAAGGTCCTGAGTTTGATTCCCAGTACTGAAAAAAAGAGTATGTTAGTTAGCCTCCATGTATTTCCATAGTTTCTGTGGTTTCTTTTGCTACTGGTTTCTAGATCATTTCATTCTTACCTGATAAGATGCATGAGATTATTTCCAGTGGGGTTTTTTGTTTGTTTGTTTGTTTGTTTTTGGTATTAAGACTCAGTTTATAGCCTGAAATGTCTGTTCTGGAGAAAGTTTTGTGGGCTGCTGAAAAGAAAGTCCACTTGATCTATAGTATCTGTCCTTATAATTTTTATTTTACCTTCTTTCTACAAAGAAAGATGGAGAAAAGCAGAGTGGGCTCTTTGCTGAGATAAACGTTTTATTTAATTTTATTTTATTTTTAAATTTTTACTTCTTCCTGAGATGAAAGGTTATAAGAGAAAAGAGAATCAAATGTTGTGAGGGTAGAAAGGTGACGTTCCATCTTGAGATAAGTTTTGAAGGAGATCAAAGAATAGAGATTTTTTGTTGTTTTGAGCGGGCCTTATATTAGGCTACACATTAGGCCCAGTGAACACAGTGCCTTGGGCTTACAAAATATGTTTCAAATTGAATTTATTTTAAAATTAGAAGAAAAAATTAGTGTAAGTGTGATCAATGTATTGCAGTGAGTCCAGTCAAAATCACATTTGTCTTTGTTTTCATGTAGTTGTAAAATATAACTTTTAATATGTTTTTAAGTGGAGGAGGTGGTTTACAGAGGCAAAAGTGCCTGGGATTTGTATAACTGTAGCCTTTCTAGAAAGGTAAGAAAGGTATGTGAATGTGACAGGCTAAGATTGGCAAAATCTTGAGCAAGAAATTGATAATTAAATCATAAATCCATTTTGAGGAAGGTGTGGCTAGTGGGTGCTATATCAAACAGCACAGGTCTAGAGCTTTTAAAGGTTTTAAAATCACATCTTTCAGATTTCTGAAGTAAAGCATTTTGTTTTTAACATATGAAGTAAAAATAATTTTCTGGGCCTTGATAATTAAAATGTTTTACTCTGAGTTTGGTATATTTCCTCCTGGTTATGTGTATCTTAAGCAATATGCTTCAGTTTTAGTACAATTTCTAAAAAGTTTGCATATTTTTTCCTGTTTTGTTAGTGTTTTTATAACATTTTCTTATTAGTACATATTTGTAATACATAGTGATTACACTCTTCATGGTTAAGTAGATTTAAAATTGAATATCTCAGAAACACATCATAATAAAATATTAGGTACAAAACTATAGTAGGTGTGATATTTTTTAACAAAAGTTTTGACTTTCTAAATTATAAGTTGGCTTGTAAACTTGGGAGAATTTCCTTGTTCATTTGGCAAATGAAGTCAATATTGTGTTAGATTTGACAGATATAGTGAAATAAAAAGTACTAGATAAGGGTGTGCATAGAGCAAGATGCTTTTAACTTAGGTATTTCAAGGAGGGTTTTAGCAGCAATTGATCAAAAGGACTAAACTGGAAAGTGACCATTGAGAATGTGTGTTTGAGAATGTGCGTTAAAAAAAAAGTTCCTAAATTGAGGTAGGGATGGAGAGAACCAGTTAGATTTAAGAACTTCTACAGCAACTAGAGCAGACTTTTCTTTGGTAGAATAAGGAGGAGTCAAGAATAACTGTTAGGTTTCTTATTTACGCATTTGATAGCCAATTTAGGTGGCTGAGTTAAGGAAACCAGAAAAAGAAGTGGTGATTGTGGGAGGAGTAGAAGATGATGATAATTTGAGTAATAGCTGATAGATTTTGATCACTTTACTATATGCCAGGTCTTGTGCTAAATGCTGTACCTACATTATTTCACTTAAGTTTTATAACCACCTTTTAGGAAAATTATAATTGTTATTTCTGTTTTGCAGATGAATGAAACAGTCAAAGAAAGATTAGAGTATCTTCTTCAGGGTCAAATAATAAATGAGAGGCAGGGCCATGATTTCAGCCCAGCTAATTATTCTACTTCTAAATTGTTGAATTCAGTTTTGAGTGTGTTGAATTTAAGGTACGTAAGGGATAGCCAGTGGCAAATGTTGAGAATGGTGTGTCTGTATGGAGCCCGGTAAGTGATGGGTCAGAGATAAAGACATAAGAGTCTTCATCATACTGATATTATTTGGTAGACTTCAGTAGGAAGAAATTATCACGATGATTAGTGTTTTGGAAATCAAGATTAGGGGTAAAAGGAGTACTGTCAAGAATTAATTGTGAAAAAAAAAAAAGAATTAATTGTGGTCAGAATTGTGAAATGAAGCCTAGGGTCCATTGTCTTAGCAACAACAAAGATGCCATTTTATGACTCAAAAAATGCCTTTATTTGGAAATAGAATGAGCCAGTCAGGAGTTAATTAATTCCTTTTACTACTCATGGGAATAATTAATCTTCAATATGTTTTTGTTATGGCTGCATGGAATAATGCCTTTTAAAGTGCAGAAACACTTCAGTTCACAGATACATATTGTCAAACAGACTGTTCTGTATTGATAGTCCAAGTCTGTTTAAAAATTGATCCAATAGTGTCTTTTTAAGTGGTTTTAAGCAGATTTGAGTATGACATTACAGTTTTCTCTAGACATTTAACTTGTTTAGACTTAAGAAAAACTGATTTCTAATTAACACCAGATTTTATAAGAAAGAAAATATTAGCTAAGTAATTAAATCTATGAAACAACATGTATTCCAAATAAAAACAGGCAACATCTGTTTATTCATTTGGGAGGACAAGATTGAGCTTGATCTTTTTTAAGTTTTTAATTAAATGTTCAGAGTTTTTATTTCAAGCATATTTTAAGTACATTTACTAAATAATACTCTGTACATCAGAATTTTTTTGTGGGAGGGAGTACCAGGAATTGAACTCGGGACCTAGCCAGGCAGGCACTGTGTTACTGAGCTATATCCCTAGCCCTGTACACCAGAATTTAACAACATAGTTACTTCTGAGAAACTTGTCTTTAAGTACTTTCAGTATTGTATGAATGAATATCTTAGTGTATATTTAGCCAAATCTAGAGTCATTCAGTGTGGCCTTTTGATGTAGTCAAAGATGAGGTGAACACTGGACGTGTGAAGCTGCTATTGGCAGAACATAGCATACTATTTAAAGCAAACATTTTTTGTAAATCAAAAGAGTACATTTTAAAACAATAATAAAAAGCAGCCAAGTGTGGTGTCACATGCCTGTAATCCCAGGGCTCAGAAGACTGAGGCAAGCAGATAACTTCAAGTTCGAGACCAGGCTAAATTACAGAGGGAGTTCAAGGCCAACCTAAACTACATAATGAGACCCTGTCACAAAAAGAATTAAAAAGTATGGTAAATACATAAACCAGTAATGTAATCATTATTAAATATTACATACTGTACTCTGTTTTATACCTTTATGGTACTGGCAGTGTGATTGATTTGTTCACACCAGCATTACCACAAACCTGTGGCTGATGTGGTTGCCAGAATGTTATGTTGACTTCAGCTTCAGTAGGTGACAGAAAATTTTTGGCTCCATTATAATCTTTTCAGGCCACTGTGGTATATGTGGTCCGTCATTGGCCAAAACTAGGGTATATGTGAATGACTATATTTGAATTGTGTATTATCATTAATTTTAATATTTTGCTTGATTTAATGGTGAAAACTAATTTGAAATTCTCTTAATCTGAACTCTCCATTAACTATTCCCTTTATGTTATGATAATGCTTGTTAGTAACTTTTAGGTACTGTAGTTTTAAAAATAGACATCTAAATTTTATTAGTCAATTTTTTTAGGTCTAAATTAGATCACTACTAATTTTGCTTCATAATGTGCTTAATCATAATCTTGTACCAGGAATAGAAATGTTGGCTCCACTCTTTATGTGTTTTTATATGCTTACATTATTAAGAATTGCCAGTCAGTTGCATTCCCATAAGCATTCTGGGAGGCTACAGTAGCAGGATTGCAAGTTTAATCCCAGTGTGAGGCTAGTTAGTAGGAGCCCATTTCAAAATAAAGACAGAGAGACTGAGTGGAATATAACTCAGTACAAAGGCCCTAGGTTCAATCTTACTTTTTGACAGCTGTTCATTCTCCTCAAGGCAGTCACTGCTGAGTTTCTTTATACTTTTTAAAAAACATTACACATTTTCTTTTGCTATAAACAATATTTTATGCCTTATCTTTTTCTCTTTTTTAGGAGACTGTAAGTACACAGCTTCCTTTAAAAATTCTCCTGTTCTTTGCTTGTTCTTGCAATAATAGACATTTAACCTATATGACTATTTGACATAGGTTGTTTTATACCTGTGTAGTTACGTGTATAGGAAAATCTACTACAAATGAAAGTTACTAGATTTGCCATTCATAGAAATTGTTCTAGCTCTCAACAGAAATGTATGAGTGCTTCTTTCTCCTTGACTCTATTAACATATCATGCTATCTTAGCTTAGTAAGTATATAAAATGGATTGTTGTGTTTTACTTCATTTTCTCTCATTGTGAATGCAGCTGTATAGTGCTCATATGTTTATAGCCATGCATTATTTCCTTTTCTTTGAATTGTCTTTTTATATCCAGTACCCCAATTTTAAATTGTATTGTTGATTTTTTAAAATATTTATTTTCAAAAAAGTTTTCCTATGTTAAGGAAATAAAATCTCCATGGTTTACACATCCTCCCCACCCCACCCCCACCTCAAATGTGTGATTTAGTTTTTGGATTTGTGACGATAATTTTCCTATTTAGGGAATGGTTTCAGTCTTTGGGGGTTAGATGTTGTTCCAGGAGTGTTTGTTTTTTTTTAAAGAGAAAAAACACCAAAATTTCAAAACAAGATAATAGGAGGGTAACAATGGTTAATACATAGTATATTATTATCTTTAGTTACTCAGAGTACAAAATATTGGCATTTAATTGTCCAAACAATATTAACACTAACCTTCCTTTTTAATGAGCTAAGAGAAATTAGTAGTTTAACAGTCTTTTTTTTCTTTTTTTTTTTTGCGGTACTGGGGATCGAACTCAGGACCCTGCACTTGCTAGGCAAGCGCTTATTCCACTGAGCTATATCCCCAGCCCAGTAGTTTAATAGTCTTATCTATCTATTTGCTTTTCCCTTCCTTCTTTTCTCCATGCCCCCATCCCAGTTTCTCTTTTGTTTTGAAGTTTCTTCCCATTTTACAATATCTAGTCCACATTTGAATCTTACTTAGTCTTTCAGTTTCTTACACTACAGAAACAATACAATTTTTACACATGTCCATGTGGTTTATTTCACTCATGAATATGGTCTTGAATTGCATCCATTTACCTATAAAAGTCTCCAGTTAATCCTTCTTTATGACTGAGTAATACACCATTGTATAAAAAGACTGCATCTTTTTTATCCATTCCTTGGTTGTTTCCAAGATCTAGCTATTACAAATTATGCTGCTATAAACAAGAGTGCACATATGTTGCTGTGGTACAGTGTTTTTAATTATTCTGGGAGGATACCCAGAAGGGGAATAGCTTCATCAAATGGGACCTCCGATCCTAGTTTTTTGAGTGATCTCCACACTGATTTCCATAATAGTTGCACAGTCTACACTCCCACCAACAGTGGAGAAGGGTTTCTTTTTCTCCACCGCTCCTCCAGCATTTGGTTGATATCTTGATAGTAGGCATTCTTTCTGGGGTGAGATGGAATCTCAGTGTGGTTTTAATTTGCATCTCTTGAATTACCCATGATGTGGAATGTTTTTTCATATAGTTTTTTGCTATTTGTATTTCTTCATCTGTGAATTGCGTATTCATCTCAGATGTCCATCTTTGGATCGAGTCTTTAAATTTGGAAGATCTGATTTTTTTTTGAGTTCTTTATATATTTTTGATACTAATCCTTTGAGGAACAGCTGGAAAACATTTTTTCCCACATTGTGGGTGTCTCTTCACTCTGTTGGTGGTTTCTGTTGCTGTGCAAAAGCTTTTTAATTAAGGTGAGATCCCAGTTGTTGATTCTTATAATTCCTGTGTGATTGGGGTTTTATTTATAAAATCTTTGCTTATACCAATATCTTTAAGAGTTTTATTTATTCTGACTTCCAGCAGATTTAATATTTCTGTTTTAACATTTAGATCTTTCGTCCATTTCAAATTTAGTTTAGTACACAGTGAAAGATACAGGTCCAATTTCAATATCCAGCATGGGCAGAACTAGTTTTTCCAGCACTGTTTATTAAAGAGGTTATCTTTCTTGCAGTGAATGCATTTGGCACCTTTGTCAAAGATAAGGTGGGTTATGTCTAGAGTTGTTTCTTCATCTTCTAATCTGCTCTGTATTTGTTTTTTTTTTTGGGTTTTTTTTTCCAGTACCACACTGTTTTTATCACAGTAACTTTATAGTATAATTTCAAGTGAGGGATTGTGATTCGTCCTGCCTTGCCTGTGTTGCCCAGAATTGCCTTTGCTATTCTAGGTCTCTTCTGGTTTCAAATTAATTTTATGGTGATTTTCTCTAATTCTGTGAGATATGCTATTGGAATTTTGATTGGAATTACATTAATTCTGTGCAAGTTTCCGAAGTATGGCCATTTTCACTATACTGATTCTTGCTACCCAAGAGAAAGGGAAATCTTTCCATTTTCTGAGTTTTCAAAGTAGAGGTCTTTTACATCCTACTTTAGATAGATTCCTAGGTGTTTCACTTTTTGGGATGCTATTGTGAAAGGTATTGTTTCCCTAATTTCTTTCTCTTACCTAATTGTTCTGTAGTGTTTCCAGGACTGTGTTGAAAAAGAGTGGCGGCAGTGAGCATCCTCATATTGTTTCTGATTTTAGAGTGAAAGCTTTCAGGTTTTGTCTGTTTACTATGATGTTGGCTGTTGATTTATCATAGATGGCACTATCTATTCCAATTTTCTGTAAGGTTTTTATCATGAATGAGTGCTGGACTTTGTCAGAAGCTTTTTCTGCATCTGTTTAAATGATCATATGATTTTGTCCTTGGCTTTCTGTTTATATGCTGTACTACATTTATTGATTTGCATTATCATCTCTGGGATGATCCCACTTGGTCGTGGTATATAATCTTCTTGATGATTTGTTGCATTGTTTGCCAGTATTTTATTGAGGATTTTACATGTGTGTTCATTAGAAAGATTGTCCTATAATTCATTTCTTAGTTGGGTCCCTCTCTGGTTTTTGGTATCAGGGTAATGCTTGCTTCCAAGAATAAATTTGGAAGTATTGTTTCTCTTTCAACATTGTTAACGAGTTTGAGAAATAGTGGTGTTAGGTCTTCCCTAAATTTCTTGTAGAATTCAGCAGTGAACTGTGAGGGCCTGGACTTGTCTTTGTTGGTAGGTTTTTAATTATACCTTTGATTTCATTGATAGATTTAGGATTTTTATATCGTATTGATTCAGCTTTACTAATTCATATGTATCAAGGAATCTGAATGTTTCTTCTGCATTTTACATCTTTTTAGAATACAAGTTTTCAAAATAGGCATAAATAATCATCTGGGTTTCTGTAGGGTCCATTATGATTTCACCCTTTTCATTCCTAGTTGCATGCATTTGATTCTTTCCTTTTTTTGATAAAGTTGAATAAGGGTTTGTTAATTTTATTTGATCTTTCAAAGAACCAACTCTTCAATTCATCGATTCTTTGTAATTTTTTTAGTCTCTGATGTGTTAATTTCTGCTCTGATCTTTATAATTTCCTCCTTTGCGTGATCTTTTGGCTTAGCCTGCTCTTCTTTTTCTAGAAGTTTGAGGTTCACCATTAAGTTGTTTATTTGCACTTACTGTTTTCCTAATATGGATATTCACTGCTATAAATTTCCCTCTTTGGACTGCTTTCATTGTGTCCCATAAATTCTGGTATGTTGCATTGTCATTATCATTTAATTGTAGAAATTGTCTAATTTCTTCTTTAATTTCATCTGTGACCCATTGGTTGTTCAGTGTGGTGCTATTTAATTTTCATGTGTTTATGAAGTTCTTGGGGTTTCTCTTGCCATTGATTTCCAATTTCATTGCACTATGGTCTGATAACATGCATGCAAAAATTCTTTTGCATTTACTTAAGCATGTTCTATCCCCTGTTATGCTGAGAAGATTGTATCCTGATGTGGGGTAAAACACTCTGTAGACATCTACTAAGTCCATTTGTTCAGAAGTTTGATTTACTTCTAATATTTCATTGTTCATTTTTTGTCTAATTGATCTGTCTATTTTGACAGTGGGGTATTGAGATCACCCAATACAATTGTATTAGTGCTTATTTGATGTTCTATGTACATTAGTATTTGTTTTATATCATTGGGTGCACTGGTATTTGTTGCATATATATTTATGATTGTTATCTCTTCCTCTGGGATTGTTCCTTTTACAAGGATTTAATGACCTTCTTTATCTCTCTTAATCAGTCTTGGCTTGAAATTCACTTTGTCTGCAAATAGAATAGGTGCCCCATCTCTTTTTCTGGTTTCCTATCACATGGAGTATTGTTTTCCATCCTTTGACTTTCAGTCCATGAATTTCTTTTTGAATTAAATGTGTTTATTGTATGTAGCATATTGTTGGGTTTTGCTTCTTGATCTATTCTGCCAGCTTTTTTTTTTTGATTAGTGAATTGAGACAGTTAGTATTGATGGTTGTAGCTGATATATATTGACTTATCCTTGTCATGTTATTTTTCTGTTGTTGCCTCCCGTGCTTTTTTTTCTTCATCCCACTGTTTAATGCTTGCTTGGTGGATTCCTTCTGTTGGGGTTCATGGAGTTGTAGACCATGTTTTATCTCTTTCTAGAATGTTCTTCAAAACATTTTGGAGTGTTGGTTTGGTTGCTATAAATTTCCTTAGATATTCTTTGTCATGGAAGTATCTATTTCTCCATCAGTTTTGAAAGACTGATGACAGTGGGGTACGTCAGTCTGGGTTGTAGGGTACGTTAATTTGTGTTGAAGGTTGTTTTCCTTTAGAACTTGAAATACTTCACTCCAGGCTCACCTTAAGTTGGAAGTTTATGCTGAGAAGTCAGCTGTGATTCTGATGGGCTTTCCTTTATAGGTGGTTTGTTTCTTTTCCCTAACTTAAGATTCCATTCTTGTGTTGAATTTCTGGAATCTTGACTGCGCTATGCCTGGGTGTAGTTTTTTGTTTGTTTTTTTTCTTTTCTTTTTTTTTTTTTTGTTTCTTTTGATCATGGCTAATTGAAGTTCTGTATGCCTCACTTTCTGTGCAGATATTAAATTCTTTTTCTCTACAAAGGAAGTGTTCTGCCCTAACATATGTGAACAGTTTTTTTTATATCATTTGTCATCTCCTGCTTTTTCATTGACTCCAATCAATCTTAAGTTATTCTTGTTCAACTCATCTAACAGCAGCTGGATTCATTTCTCATGGTCCTTTACTATTTTTAAGAACTCTTTGTTTTCATGATTGCCAGGCACAAGCCTGTATTCTATATGTGAGACCCTGTCCTCCCATTGGCTTAATCTGCTATGGATACTTTTCAGTGGAATTTTTATTCTCTTGGATATTTGCTTGAATCTGCCTTATGGATTCCATTTTTTTCCTCTGCTGAGCATTCATGGCTTCCATAATTTTCTTAAACTCCTCTGTTTTTTTGTCTGTATCTGCTCTAGAGTCACTAAGCATGGTTTTCATTGTGGACACTATCTCTGCAGTTATCTGAGAAATTATTTCTGATTTGATTTTTTATAGAACATCATTCAGTTGCTTTGTTGTTACTACTTCAGAGAGGCCAGGTGCGTGGCTTTCAGATTGTCCTGCCTCATTGCCTCCTGGGTTTGCTTTTAGTGAGCTGGATGTCGGTGTTTGCATCTTAAGTATCTTCTCACTTTCTTTTCTGTTTAGTTCTGGGGTAATGCTTGTAAGTTGTCTAAGGTTGTTTACTGCTAGTGTTTAGAAGCCTAAGGAAATGACTACTTCTCTGAGGTGTCTTCTAGATGTAGCTGGTTTTGGGGTTTTGAGTCTGTTGCAAGATCCTACCTCTTCAGTTTGTTGGAGATGAGAAGTTACTGCCTGTTTGGCCCAGCCCCTGGTTCTTTGGCACTGTGCCACAGTATTTTCTATGACCCTTAGTCAATCTCAATCTCGGAATACCACGAAGAACAGCTGTTTAGAAGAGTTATGTCACTTTTGGCTATAATGGTACTATCAGCATTGACAATAGCATTAAACACAATGTAGAAAATGAGGAACTGAGTTAACCATTTGACACCTTTAACCGTATGAAGTAGATTTGTGGTTAAATAACAAAATTTAAAACAGAAAATTATATGCAATGTACAATTCCTTAATACATCAATTTTTCCCTCGAGGGTTAAAATTTAAAATGGGTTAGGGAGAAGCCAGAGAAGTGGAAGAAGAGGAAGAGATTAGGAGTAAGGCTGGAGGACAAAGGGAAAAAATATGCTAACTTTGGGAAACTGGTGCAAAAGACTGGAGGAAGGGAGAGAAAGAAGAGATAAAAAGAAGAACAGAATAGAGCCCCAGCCACAAAGAGGCTAGAAACCACGTTCACACTCATATAAAATCAAGATGAAACAATGAAGCAGAAAAATATGAAAACAGAAAACAAAAAACAAAAACAAAACTAGAATAACAACAACAAAAACAAACAAGAAAAAGAAGAAAAAAAAGAGAGAGAGAAAAGTTCACTTCCAGGTATGTCTTTGCTGTCACTGATAGACAGCATATTGATTTATCCCAGCAAGCCAGCAGTAGCTTTTTGGCAGGGTAATGGATAATCTTAGTAAGGCTGCTCCTTCTGGTTGAGACCAGATTCATTTGGCCTGCAGCCTACCTCCTGTGGACCTGAGCCCAACTGGGAGCCACTAGATGTAGCCAGCAGCTGCTCTGAATTCTGAGTTTTTACAGTTACTCCTCGATCCATCTAGAATTTATTTTGGTATAAAATGTGAGGTAGGGACCCACCTTTTTCTTTCCCAGATGGTGACTCACTTTTAATTGAAATGCTAACAAGAGTATTTTTAATATAATTATCTGTATTGTGTTATTTTAATTTTATATTTTACAATGTAATCCACAAATATACATACTTCGTCATCTATTAAACTTAGTATGGATTTGCATGAATAAGCCAAGGTATCTTTATCAAACTCAATTATAGTACTCTTTTCTTCTCTGAGGATACATCACATATTGATGATAGACATTGGCATTAGAGATATGGACCAAGTGAGGGCACTAAGTGTTTATCTGCATTTTACATTTAGTAAAGCTTATTTTCTTTTTCAGTACAGTTAGATATTCTAAATGTGTGATTGTCTTGTGCAATTTCAGTTTCACTTAAATTTTCTGTCTCTTGTTTTTTTGTCATGCTTTTCTGCCTTCCCCCCCAAAAAAATTTCAATTTAATAGTTGTCATCTTAGCATCTGAGAAGATTGAATTTTTTGGTAGTAGGATATATCTAAATGCTATGAAGCAACTAGGCAAAGGTGATGCACACTTCTGCAAAATGTTCTCTAAGTTTGTAATTGTCTTGATTACTTTTCTGTCATTGCTGAGACAAAATATCCATGCCCAAAATTAAGGAAGGAAAGGTTTATTTAGCTCATAGTCTGTGAAAGTTTCAGTGTATACTTGGCTGGCTCCAAGACAGGGTGGCAGCTGGCACAGGGCAACCTTTCATAGTGGTGGAAAACAGCAAAAACAATAACCAGAGCAAAAGAGAGGAGTGGTGGCAAGCAGCCTCTTTCTCTCCCTTACATATGCAAATTATCCACCCCAGGGGCAGGTGTAGTACGCACACCCATAATCCCAGCATTGGACAATGGATCAATCATAAATCTAGAAGCCCACCCCATGACCACAGGAGGATTTGGGGGGGACATGCAGACACAAATCATAACAAATAGTACATGTTTTCTGTATAAATTATTGTTAATAGGAAGGGTTAAAATTAACAAGAATGAAGATAGTTTCTATAAATTACATTGCCTTTTGATATGTAGAGTATTATGATATTATTAACAACAATCAATCTGACACTTGGTAAACATGTAATTGTTGAATATAATTTTGTGTAATAATAAATTTTTGGCTCTTGCCCAGATTTTAGGTGTAGTATTAAAGGAAAGAAATACAACTTCAAAAAATTTTCTAAAAAGTATTAATACACGTAGATTATTGAGTATTTCTAGCTGTTTTTAAAATAATCTTTTTTAAAAATTACAATTTGAAAATAAATTATGGTAAGTCAGGTTTACAGGTAGTGGCAACTTAAAACTGAGAACACATTTATTTTGAAGATGGAGAACAATTTCAGGTGGAAAATGTATAAATAAAAACATGTAGGTTTTAGTTTTGTATCCCTAAATTAGTACCTGTTGATTATAGAGTATTTCTAGCATTTTTTTAAAAAAACATTTTCAAGAAATTATAATTTGAAAATAAATTATGGTAAATAAAGTTTACAGTAGTGGCAACTTAAAATATGAACACATATTTGTTCTGGAGATGGAGAACAATTTTAGGTAGAAAAATATAAAAATATTTAGGTGTTAACTTTGTATCCCTAAATTAATACCTGTTAAATTATTATATCTTTTATTTCTGTAGAGGAGTAAAATGATGATAAACAAATTTGGGGGCTTTTGATTGTCTTATGCCCTTTAACAAGTTTTATTTGTAAGTCTACTTGATGTGGTTTATTATCAGATAAATACATTTTGCTCCTTATATATGGTGAACAAAGACTCATGATGCTCTGGCTGTTCCTAATACTAAAGCTCTAAAGACATTTTCAGCTCCAAAGAAAGAAAATTCTAGGGAATTTTCTCTGTTTCCTTCTTTTGCCTCTCGCTGCATTCATCATTTGACCAAATTATTATTAAAGCCTATACATAATCATTTGAATTTAAATGGGAAGGAGAGGATGCCTGCTAGTTGGGTTCTAAACTAATAATTTCTCATAGTTACTTTCAAAAAGAAAATTTCTTACATCTTTGAAATAAATTTTGAAACTTCATTTAAGAATTGAATTAAAAAGCAGTATAAGCAGAAGAGTTTTAAGAATAACAAAAACTCCTTCCTGTTCTCATCACAATACATCTAGTTTAGTAAAAAACTGATTAGATATCATAGATTTAACTGTTTAGCAAATAATTGCAGTTTTTTGTTAAAGTAACTAGGAAATTAAATGTAATTTTCATGTTATTTATGACTACTAATGAATGTTTTTAGTCTGTTTTGTTTTGCTTTGCTTTTTGAGACAGGATCTCTGTATGTAGTTCAGGCTGGCCTTGAACTCATTATGTAGCCCAAGATGGCCTTGAACTCACAGTGATCCTCCTGCATCAGCTCACCAAAGCTGGATTTATAGGCATGTGCCACCACACCTGGGTAGTCATTTTAATAGTACAGGCATTTTTACAATGTGTAAACTGGTAATCCTTAGTGCATTTCTCTTCTTGCAGGATTCCTGTAGATCATTAACTAGATAAAAGTTGCTTGTGGCTTCTTATTGTAAATATTTATTTTAAAATAATATTTGATGATCTTTTTATTATAATTTTCAAGTAGCCATAATAGATAGAAAATTGAAATATATCTGGGATACTTGTATCCACTTCTCCTTTTCAGAAGATTGGCTCATGATAAAATTTGATCTTTTTGCTAGAGTGTTTACATTTATCAATATATGGAGAGCATTGAGTTAGGGTTGTGGCAGTTACATGTTTGGTTCAAGACTTAGACTTTAATTCTAGCTTGGTCACTTGTCAATCCTATGTCCATTTCCTAATTTCTTTAGACTGTTTTTCCCCACTTTTTAAACTGGCAATAAAAAATATTATCTGGTTATCACCATGGTTATAAATGTTAAATGACATAATCCTCACAATTTGTCTTAAAGCATAGTATTCAGTAATTGCTAGCTATAATTTGATTCTTCCAACTGTCATCCAGTCATCAGAGGATATACTGTTACTTTTCATTTTACAAAATGAGACTGACGTTCAGACAAATTAAAGTGACTTAGTCAACCTCATCTATCTATTCAGTGTTGAGTTGTAACTTGACCACTGTTCTGATTGCTGTATTCTATTACTCCAAGTCCAGATGCAATTTGATTTAAAGAAACTTGAAGCAGTATGAGACCAGAGTAAGAAATTTAAAAGACACATTCTTCCAAAACTATAAATAATCACTTTGGACAATATTTTGTGAATCTTATGATTGATTTTATAACTTTTAATTGCCAGTATTTTCTTAAGATTCCTTTTTACCATTTCAGTATACTTATACTCTTTGACTTTAACTATCCTAGTAATTAGATTATAAGCAAAAAACTGGATGCCTAAAATAATTTATTTTAGACTTGCCTAAAATAGTAAAACATTGGAAAATACTGCAAATTTCAAACAATGTGAAAATGAAATAAACTCTAGAACATCCAGATGAAAGAATTTTAAGTCTTTAAAATTAGGATTTTTAAAGAACATATAATAACATCAAGAAGTACGTCTAAAGTAAAAAGTACCTAAGAGGTTATAAGCCATACACAGATTATTACTTCAATTCTATACAGTACATAGACTTTAATATATATTTATTGAAAATATGTAAAAATAGTGACTTAGATTTTCACGAATGTTAGGAGTTGTCTTAGTTACTTTTCTGATAGCTTGTGGGTAAGGCAGGAAAGGTTTATTTAGCTTACAGTTTGTAGACATTTCAGTCCATAATTGGCTGGCTCCAGGCAGGGTGGTGTGGCAGACAGGCATTGCAGAGGTGAAACAGTTCATGGCAGGCGAAATATAGCAAAACAGGCAAAAGAAGACCACAGCTCGTTCTGTCCCTTATATTTTATTCAGGATACTTAGTGTGGGTAGAATTCACACCCTTAATCCTAATTCCTTTGATCCTAGTGTTGCACCATGAATCAGTTCCAGTGTCACACATCCTAGTCCAACCTCCTCTGAAAAAAGCCCCACCTGTGACCACATGAGGCTTTGTGGGGACATCAAGACACAAGCCATCATCTAGTGCTAATGCTGAGTAGCAAATATTTATTACTCATTACAAGAAATGTTCAAAATTTTTTGTTGATCAAAGTTAGTAGAGGTTTGATCTAAGATTTTTATGGAGTGTGGTTTAGTTCGAGTGCTGTGTAAATTCTATAGACTGTATAGTATAACTTTTAACTTTTGGGGGGATTTACTTCCTTCATATGCTTCTGGAGTTGATGTGCCAAAAGTAAACATTAGAACTGATGTTTCTATATAAGGGCTTAGAGCCCCATTATGGCATTTGATTTTATTAATATGTAGTCTTTTGGGAGAAAGCCATTTGAGTTTACATTAGAAACATGACTATAGTAACAGCTACATAATTTTCTGCGATTGTGAGAAATTTTTTTCTGAAGAGTTTGCACAGTTAAAAGTATAGCCATCAGCTATTTCATTCTGCAGCACTTAGGCACACTTTCTTTAACAAAGTCAAAAGAAAATGTTAAATGTATAGCAAATGAGTCTGAGGAACACATAAACTTTGCTAAAAGAACTAAGGAAATCTTATTTCCCCTGAATCAATCCCAACTCTTAGACATGTCAGATTCTTTCCTTTTAGTAGCAAGAGCCATTTCTCAATGTTATTAAGGCTTTAAGCTGTTGTTGTTTAAAGTGACTTTCTGAATCTCACCCACATAAGAGTACTTTACTTTTCTTCATATGAATAAAAATTTTATGATGAAAGATTTTAAAGCTCAGGAAAGCACTATTTTTTCCACTGGCCAGTGTTCAATAAGTTTAGTCCACTGCAATATGCTTGAACTAATTTGTTCTAGGCATTCTGGAACAGAAAAGAAACCCTCTTTTTACTTAGACATTTTAGTAGTGTGAAGGAGTGGATCTGAACTTTCTTTAAGATAAATGAATTACTTTAAGTATTTCAGGAAAAATATAGACCATCTCCAAGGTCTATAACATTTTACATCTACAGTAGTTCCAAAGGAATTCCTTTTAGTTCATTTGAGAACCTCTGTTTAAGAATACCAGTTTGGGGCTATCTGATTTTGTTTGTGCTTGGGAAACTCTTTCTGCATAAACTTTGTTCTTTTTAAAAGAAGAATCCCTACTTTGTTGCTTCTTAGGAATTGTATCAATTAATAATTTGTATTTTGTTAGCTATTTTCCTTAAAATACTTGTTAAACATGAAACAGAAGGTCCAGTTTTCTTACAAAACTCATCTGAACCTAATTACCTCCCAAAGCCCTGACTTGTAAATAGCATCATGCTGGAGATTACTATAGCTACAGCATGTGGATTTTGAGGGGTATGCATTCAGTCTACAGCAGTTTTTTGTTTTGTTTTGCTTTAATCCTGCAGTTTTGGGTCTTTTGCACTGTGTAATATCTGTAAGGTTTTTGAGTCTCCTTTGCTTCCAAAAATGAGTATCTCATTTTCTTCACTGTCAACTCAGAGTAACCTTGTATACAAGTACATCAGACCATATTACTTCCCTGCTTACTATTTTTACAAGTATTACCTGGGCTCCTCATCTGGCCCCTGCCTCTCCAGCCTCATTTTACATAACATTCTTATACTTGTCCAGTGGTATTGGATATCTCTCTCAAGTCAGATATACTTTCAATTCTCATTTTCTTTTACATTTTCTGCCCCAAATCCTTTAGCTCCTTTTTCACATCTCAACTGAAGTATCATCCCATTAGGAATACTTACTTTCTTAACCTCTTTATATAGAGCTGGGTTACTGCCTATTGGAATGGTCTACTTGCATCCTGTAGTTTCCTTTGCATTAATTATGTTACTCATCTAATTACTTGTTTAGTATCTGTTGTCTCTCAAAGTATAGAAACTGAATTAGCCTTACTGATCTCTGCATCTTTTGTCAATAGCACAGTGCCTGCTACATAGTGGACATTTAAAAACTCTTTACTATTAAATATGTAACAGTGATATTGAAGGTACATTATTAGATTGTCTTATGAATCAAGTAAATCAGGAAATGGTGTTATAATTTAGTTATTCTCTTGATGAAGTTTGAATTGTTTTTATTTTTTTTGTTTGCTTTCAAATCTTGGGAATTTCCAATTAATCTTTTTATGTGAAATAATTTTAAACTTATAGAAAGGTTACAAGACTATTACAAAAGAGTTCATATTTACTCTTCACGCAGTTTTCCTAATGTTAACAACTTAACCATAGAACAATTTTCAAAACCTGGAAAAAACATGTTTATATGGTATCCTTGACTAAACTATAGACTTTATTAGGATTTTACCACATTTTTCCTCATGTACTAAGACCCAATTTAGGATCTCTAGTTTTCCTTTAGTTATTGCATCTCTTTAGTCTCCTTCAATTTGTGACAGTTTCTTAGTCATTTCCTTGACACTTTTATGAGTTATTTATATAGTATTTCTAAGTCTATTTCTGTCTGATACTTTCTCGTTATTGCGTTTCACCTGTGCATTTTTTCAAGAATACTTAGAGCAATGATGTTGTATTCTTCAATATATCATTTCAGAGAGTACATGATGTTGATACATTTTATTTTATTGTTAATGTTAACCTTGAATATTTGTTTAAAGTGTTTTTACCTGGTTTCTCCACTGTAATGCTGCTGTTTTTCCTATTGGATTGATAAATACCTTCTTGCTTCCCAGACTTTTGCATACTTGTTTTGGCATCCATGAGTGGATCTTGTCTACAGCATTTAATACTGTGATGTTTACTAATGATGATTTTATATTTCTCTCATTCCTTCATTTGTTAATTAGAATTCCTTTTTAAAGAAGAATTGTCCTTTCTCCCAGTTGTTTACTTATTTATTTATATCACTCTGAATCTATAGTATTTGCTTTATTCTTTAAGCTATAATCCAATACTATCTATTCCCCTCCCCCTTTGGCCACTCAGCATTTCTACATGTTGGCCAAATTAACTTTATATCATTCTGAAATAGCATCATACATTTGTGAGAATTTCTTATCTTTGGGGGTCAAAAGATATTCCAGATACATCTTTTGTTTTCCCCAACTCAGCTGTAGAAATCAGCTTCTTCTAAGAACTTGAGTTCTCTTATTAGAGAATGGAATTTAGAAACCAAGATCATACCTCATGTGTGTGTAAATCCCACATCCTAAACACAACTCTCAGATTTGGTGAAAATCCAGCTAGCCATTTCCATTTGGTGTGACAGTAGACAAATAGCATGAATTATAGTTAGATCTATTATTCAGGGCTCTCAGCTGCTTTGGCAGTCACCTTCTTTTAAGAGCCCTGAGTGGATAGAGCTCAATGTGTGTGTGTGTGTGTGTGTGTGTGTGTGTGTGTGTGTGTGTGTGTGTGTTTTAACCCTGTGCATATACATACCTGTATTTCCATATCTACTAGTCTACCTATATATTAACTAGTAATGATTTCACTGTAGCACACAAGGGTCATTATAGCTTTCCCTCTTTTTAATTTCCTATGAGAGAGTTTCCCAATATGCCTTTTTTCCTTTTCTTTGCCTGAAATTTACATCATACTTCTTGTACCAAGAAATGAAAACTACTGAATTGAAGTGTAGTATGTTAAATATGCTTACGGTTGTTTAGACCAATAATGAATATCAGGAGGGAGATAATGTGTTCATGAATGTTCAGATTGAGAGAAGATACATAGGGAGAAAATTTAGGCAGAAAAACAGTGTGTGTTGAGCACCAGGGATAAAGAGAATATGGCTAGTTCCAAGAACCGAAAATAGCTCACAGTGGCTGTATAGATGGAGATACAGAGTTGGTTCAAGATTTTAAGCTGACTAATTATACAGCCTTTAGCTCTTTCTTTCAACACTGGAAAGTCATGTTTAGTATAACCTTTGTTATTAAGACAAATATACTTATTTATATTGCTTGTAATTCTGTTACTTTTTAAAAAATATGAATGTACAGTATCTGTTACAACTTTCATGTGTAAATTTTCAAAGAAAATGATTTATCCAATTGAAATTAACAGTAAAGAGTAGTAAAAACAATTACATTTAAACAATAACTTAGAAAAGATATGTACCTCCTTTAGATCAGTAAGTATAATATATTGTTCATAACAAAATCCAATAGTGAAATACAGATGTGTGTTAGTTTACATGGTTGTACAGACAACAAAAACCTGTTCTTGAGATGAATATAAACACATCAGTGGGAAAACCATTTTGTTTTACCCACAAATTTTCTTCTGTATTCAGTAATAATTTTTTTAACTTTTCAAAACTATTATGATAGCTGTCAGTATAAATTTCTCTTCTTTAACATGTACTTTTCATTCTGTGGTATATAGTTTTGATATTAATGATACATTTTTAAGTGGGCCATTTTAATTCTAAAATCTGATTGCTTCAGTGTAACTGCAGAAGATTTAAAGCTAGTGCTATATCATTTTGAATTATAGCGTATTGGTGCTATTTTGATATATACTGGTGTCTTGGTTACTTTTTCCTGGTTGCTGAGACAAAATACCCAACACCCAAAATGAAGGAAGGAAAGGTTTATTTAGCTTAGTTTGTGGAGGTTTCAGTTCACACTTGTCTAGTTCTGAGGCAGAGTGGCACATGGCAGAGAGCAAACTGTTCAGAGCAGCAGAACACAGCAAAAACAACCAGCAAAAGGGAGGAATGGCAGGCAAGCAGCCTCTCTCTTTCCCTTACATTGTAAACAGGCTATCCCCCATCCAGGGGGCGTGTACCTCTCATACAGTCTCCATGCTCTCCTCTTCCACAATCTCAGGACGTGTACAAAGTAAGCACCTTGGCTTCCTGCTGAGGCATGCAGCCAAACCTCCAGACCCTGCAAGTTGACACAATGTATCAACCATAACAACTGGTCAGTACATCATAATAGTGATTTAAATGGTGGTCTTTCTTCCTCTTAGTTCTCTTTTTCAATCTTGGGAACATCAGGCACATCACAGTAAAGTTAATTCAGTGTTTTTCTATGAATTGGTCTTTTTGAAAGAATTTCTATGTTGTGGGAACCTTCTGATTCTGCACACTTAATTATCTCTGCCATTGTTACCTGAACAGTCTATATTTGTGATGACGGGATAACCAGTAGCTGTGATGTATGAATTATTTTATGGACATGTACAGTTTAGCCCAAAAGTAACTTGCACTAGAGTCATAGCTGAGGAGCATCTTTTAGTGCCTGATCCAGCTATGGAAATCTTTTATTTATTTTAATATACATTTCCTGCCACATTATTAAGACTGGTGGTCCATACTCCTTGCCTATATTCTTTATTTATCTTACTGAGATGCGATTTACAGTGGGCCTGTCCTAATTATGAAGAAGAGGAGCTAAAGTAGAATCTCAGACAGGAATTTAATCAGTCTTATGTGTCTAGGAAAGTGTATTAAATGAACTATTATCTCCCCCTTTGTATCTACCATGTTTGTAAGATACCATGTTTTTTCCTCCACATTTTAAGAAGGATGCAGCTATTAAGCATGTTGTTGTTGCTTATGTAAGTTTGTCTATATGTAATTAAGAGCCAACGTGCAATTTTTAGATCAGAAATTAAATGTTTTCTCTTTCTGAAGAAATATACTTTAGTCACCTATCCAACTCTTCTATTTAAACATATAAACTTAAAAATATATATATTTTAGCCTGGTGTGGTGGTGCATGGCTGTAAACCCAGCACGTGGGAGGCTGAAGCAGGACTGGAGCATCCTTGTGAGTTCAAGACCAGCCCGAACTGCATAGCAAGACCCTGTCTCAAAAAGACAAAATTAAAAATATATATATATTTTAATTGTCCTTTGTTTTCTTAATTTCATTGTCTTATATACTTATCCTTTGTTTTCTCATCTTTCTTAGTCTGTGAGGCAGTTTGCCAGTTTTTAATTTTTTTTATTTTAAAGACAAAAGAATGGAAACATATTAACAAGCAAACAGACATCAACCAGAATAACACAAAAACAATAAAGGAAATACAAAATTATAGAGAAGATAGTAGGGAATTAACAATGGTTGCTGTATTACATAATGTTATCTTCGCATTTGTTACTCAGTTATACAAATAAAGGCACATATGGTAATCAAACAATTTTCTCCTCCCTTATCTCTGTTGTTCTCCCACTCAATCAGTCATCTTCCATCTGATAATAACTGTTCTTTTTGGTTTTATTCATTCCCTCGGGCTCTCACATTGGGAAGACACATGGCTGCTTCAAATTATGCTGCAACAAACATGGGTGCACACTAATTACTATGGCACTAGGTGGAAAAGCATCCAGCCTCAATGACGATACATAGGGGCCCAGGCACAATATGATCGCCACCCCACTGACAAGCCCTCAAGGCCCTTGGGGGTATGGTCAGGTCCACGGGGTTGTGCCTGTGTACTGCCAGATTCCACCCTGATGCAGCATGTCTGGGAGCCTGGTTAAGTCCACAGGATTGCCCCCACGTACTGGGATCTGCCCTGATGCTGTGTGCCTGGAGGCCTGGTTGAGTCTGTGGGGTTGCTCCCCCATCACCAGGCTCCGCCCCAATGTGGCACACCCAAGGACCCAGTCCAGGTCCTCAGGATTTTCATGTAGCCTGCGGTGAGTCCCCCTCCCCCACAGGCTGCTGAGCTTCCTGTCAAGGCCCTTGGAGTCCTCTTATGAGCCACCAGTGTCTCCCTGCAGGCCATCTATGACTCTTTGGAGGCTATCCCTGCCCAGCTAGAGGACTGGGTCTGCACCCTAGGTCTTTGCCTTTCCCACCTCTCATTCTCCAGTGCTGTTGCTCCCTGTCCCTTAGCGGGTCGTTGAGCACACTTATGATGCTGGGCACAAGTGGCATGAGGTCTCCCCGACCCGTGCTCACTGAGGTAGTCCAGAGTATGTACTAAGTTTAGTTATTAGTTCTAGGAGACAACTGGAGGAGTTTCTTGGGTCTTCTGTGTAGAGTATGTTGTCATCTCTCGGTCTCCAAGACTGTTACCTTTTGTATAATTTGTCGCTATTGGCTCATACAAGGTTCATATATGCAAGCGGTATGAAGTCCCTGTTGGTGCTCACATTAGTAGTTTAGAGTGGGTACTGAAGTCCATGGACTCAGCCCATTGCTGTTGGGAACGCATGTTGGGTGCAAGGGGTATTCCAGGTCTCAAGGTGCTCCCAGAGGGAGTTCAGGGTGGGAGCTGGAGCCTGGTACCCCAGCTCATGTTTCCTGCTTGGTGTTGGAATGAAAAGGGTATGGGGCCATCTGGTCCACCTCCATCTGCACCTCACTCTTACTGGTGTGCTCCAGTTCCTGTTTATTCATGGGCTGGATCCCTGGGTATTGCCATGGCCCTAGGGTTGCTGCTGCTGCTCTCTACTGCTCTCTGCTGGTAGTTGCTCACACAGTGGAGAGGCAGGGGGCCACAGCCTGGGGGTAGGTGCAGAGCTGGGTGTGGCAGGCTGTGTACTAGTGGCTTTGTCTCCGCCTTGCCTCAGGGCACTGATTAGAATGGATCACAGCAGAGTGGGCATTCTCCTTTAGTGGCTGTTGTTATCTTTTCATCATCAAGCTGGGTTTGACAACACCTCCCACCTGCTGCTGCTGCTTTTCCAGGCTGCACTTTCTCTGCTCTGGTTTTGACCCATCTCTCGGAATTCCACTCTCCTCTCACTGAGTCAGGAGGCTCCTGCAAGCACGGGCTTCCAAAGCTGAAGCTTTGAGTGTAGGAATGAGGGAGTGGGCTGAGGATGTTTACGGAGTGGTGACTCCCTCTTTCTCCTCCCCCTCTTCCTCTGACTGTGCCATGGCGGGCACCCAAGCTTTTCCTCAGGGAGGGAACTTTTTTGCTCTTTCTGAGGGCTTCAGTTCTCATTTCAAATCCTTCCTGGGACCAGGGGACCCGCTTTTCTCCTCTTATCTTTCTCATGTTGCTATATTCCAGTGTCTGGATGGCGATCCTCCAAGAGGATCTTTCTCTGCTGCTTACCCGGTTGCCATCTTCCAGTTTGCCAGTTTTTATTCAGTAATTACAAGGGCTTTTTTTTTTAACCAGACAGAATAAGTGGCTGCCTCTGTGGTCTAATTTGAAGAATATTAAAATGTCTCAGAATGTGGAAGAAGGTAGAAGCATATTAAGCTCTGGCTTTGAGAGGATTTGAGCTAAGAACCTTATTTCTTTTTTAAAAGTTGGTCTGTTGCAATGAAATAAAATTTGAGAATATTGGGGAATTTTTTAAAACAAAGATATAGCTTATGACTCTTGATAAACTAACAGAGTAAACCAGGTCTTGATTCATCATACCTTTTTAAAAAAAGTCTGTTTTCCTAACTTTTTATATCTGACTAGAATATTAATGTTCATAAAAAACGCATTTTTGTCTTCAGCTATATTTTAGTTCATTACCGCTGCTATAGTAAAAACCTTAAATAGGATAATTTACAAATACCAGAAATTTATTTTTAGTTTTGCAAGCTGATTAGTAATAATTCAGTCAAAGGTAGATCTATTAATTTGCTAAGAGAATTAGCAAATAAAGTCTTTTACTAAAAAAAAAAAATAGATAATTCTCTTTGAAATATCTTCTGTAGCTGGGCATGGTGATATACACCTATAATCCCAGCATTTGGGAGGCTGAGACAAGAGGAGCACTGCAAGATCAAGGTCAGTCTATGCTAGATAGTGAGTTTAAGGCCAGCCTGGACTGTATAGCAAGTCCTTGACTCCAACACCTTTCTCAGAATATATTCATGCTTCAGATATGGGGAAAGTGAGTGATCAGCAAGGTAACAAATTTTTTTCAAGTCTAATTCTTTGTTTTCAGTGAAATTGAAGGAAGGTTTTCACCAAAACTGATTTTCAGTAATTGATCATTGTTTGGAAAATACATGGAAAAAATTTAGAGTTGGTACTATTATAACAAACTTCGATTCTGGTCCACTTTTCTGTATGGGTAAAATGAAATCTAGGAATAGAAATCATTGTCTCATTGTGCAGTATTTGTAATATTCTAGCAATAATGTAATGTTTTTGATGCTAGAAAATAGTGCTTATCACTAATAATAATGTAACATTTATCTATTGATATATGAACTAATGGAGAGAAGTACTATTTTATAAATATGAGATTTATTTTCAAAATTTTAAAAGTACATTATAGTTAATGTCCAGTATTTGTAAATATGTTGTTTTGATGCAGGGTATTATAATAATTTTAATGTTATTCTAATGCTGAAGAACTTTTAATATTTAAAGCTTTATGGTTAGGGAAGTTTTTGTGTTTAAATTTTAATCCATATACATATTTAATACCTAGAAAGTATGATAGAAGTTCAGTAAATGACATAAAATGCATTAGGACAATTTCTGTAATCTAAGTATAATGGAAATTCAAGTTCAAAAAGAAACAGAATGATGTAAACTTTCCTACTAAGAAGAGCTTCTTTACATTTTTAATAAGGAATAATTGCAGTTGCCAAGGTACCATAGCATTTAAATTCCATCATACATTTTATGTAATGTCATTTTAATTACAGTGCACTAGAAAGTACATTGTTTATAATTAATTGTGTTTTCAAAATATTTTTATATTACTTAAAAATGTGCAAGAGGGGCTGGGGATATAGCTCAGTGGAATAAGCGCTTGCCTAGCAAGCGCAGGGTCCTGAGTTCAATCCCCAGTACTGCAAAAAAAAAAAAAAAAGTGCAAGGTAGGTATTCAAATTCTTTTATAGGTTCTAAGGGCCAAAAATCATTTGAACATTACTGGTATACATCACTGACTTTACTGTTGATTTAAGCTGGTTTTTTTACTTACTTATATTTCATTTGTTGGTGTTTTATGCCTAGCAGATATTAAGAAAATACTCAATGGGATAAACATAATTTAGATTGTAGCTCAGCTAGTGCTAGTGAGAGTAACGTAATCTGAATTACATGCCATTAATGTAAATTGAAGATGTTTTGTGTGTGTTCCACTAAGAATATTTTGAAAACACATTTGGTTTTAAAACCTAAAGATAGATCACAGCGTCTTTTTTAGGATCACTTAAGCCTAGTTGGATCCAGAATCTGTCTGAGAAATTGGTGGTTTTACACAGATTAAGCTCAAATAAATGTAACCTAATGATATAGTAATGTCAAGATACTAAGAAAATAAGAACAGTCCAAACCCAAACCAAAATTAAAAAGAAAAATCATGAAACTCAAAGTAGAAATTAACAAAATTAAGACAAAAAAAAGAAATACAAAGAATCAGTGAATTGAAGAGCTGGTTCTTTGAAAGAATAAACAAAATAGACAGGCCCTTAGCCATATTTACCAAAGATGGGGAGAAAAGACTGTCATCCTTGCAGTTAGAAATGGGGGGGGGGGGAAGGAATCACAACAGACACCACCAAAATCCAGGTGATTATTAGTAACTACTTTAAAAACCTGTGCTCCATCAAATTGGAAAAGCTTAAAGAAATGGATAGATTCCTAAACACATATGAACTACCAAAACTGAACCAAGATATAAAAATTCTGAACAATCGAATAATAAACAATTAAATTGAAGCAGTAATAAAAATCCTACCGTCTAAGAAAAGCCCAATGCCTGATAGATTCACCTCTGAATTCTACAGGACCCTCAGGGTAGTTACATCAGTACTTCTCAAACTCGTTAATGAAATTGAATAGGAAGGAGTACTTCCTCAAACTTACTCCCGAAAGCAAGCAACACTCTGATTCCCAAACCAGACAAGGACCCAAATAAAAAAGAAAATTATAGGCCAATTTCTTTAATGAACATAGATGCAAAATTCATTAATAAGATATTGACAGGAATGCAACACATCATCAAAGGGGTTATACATCATGACCAAGTGTTTATCCAAGTGTTTATCACAGGGATGCAAGGATGGTTCTACATATACAAAGCAGTAAGTGTAATACACCACATAAACAGAAGAAGCAAGGTCAAAAAATATATGATCATATTATAGAGAAAAAACTTTTGACAGAATTCTCCACCCATTCACGATAAAAGTCTTGAAGAAAATAGGTATAGAACAATCTTACTTCAATCTGATAAAAGCCATTTATGACAAACCAACAGCTAACAAGTTAAAGAGGAAAAAGAAAGGTTTCTCTCTAAAATCAAGAATAAGACAAGGATATCCACTATTACCACAGCTGTTCAATACAGTACTAAAAACATGAGCCAGAGTGATCAGACAAGAGAAATAAAAGGGATAAGTATAGGAAAAGAAGTCAGATTATCATTATTTGCCACTGACATGATCCTTACATAGAAGATCATAAAATTACACCAAAAGACCTATAGAATTAGTAACCAAATTCAGCAGTTAGCAGAAAACAAAATCAGCACACAAAAATCAATAGTGTTCCTGTACACAAATAACTGAGAAAGAAATTAGGAAAATAATACCATTCACAATACCATCAAGACAAATTAAATACTTGGGAATTAACCTAACCAAGGAAGTGAAAGACCTCTACAATAAAAACTATAGAAGGAGTTCAAAGAAGATACCAGAAAATGGAAAGAGTCCCATGTTCTTGGATAGGGAGAAGCAATATTACCAAAGGACAAATATGTACGATATATAGAGAACTCAAAAAAAATTAGACTGCCCCAAAATGAATGACCCAGTTAAAAAATGGACAACTGAAACAAATAGGTACTTCTCAGAAAAAGAAATGGAAATAGCCCATAAGTATTTGAAAAAATGTTCAACATCACTGGTTATTAGAAAAATGCAAGCTAAAGACAATGAGATTTTATCTTCAGAAAGTGACAATCATCAAGAAATCAAATAATAAATGTTGGCAAGACTGCAGTGAAAAAGAAGCCCTCCTACATTTTCAGTGGCAATGGAAACTTGTATGACCACTGTGAAAATCACTATGGAGATTCCTTAAAAAACTAAAAATAGAAATTCCATTTAGCCCCACTGTTCCCCTACTAGATGTCTTCCCAAAAGAATTAAATTCACCATATTACAGTGATACATGGATGCTAATGTTTATAGCTGTACAATTCATAATAGGTAAATCTTGGAGGCAGCCTGTATGTCCATCAGTAGACAGATTGTTACAGTCGATACATTGTGTCAACTTGGGGAGTCTGGAGGTTTGGCTAAGTAACTCAGCAGTTGTAAATCTTGGGGTAAAAAGGACATGCCCTTCCCCTTCTGGGATGTTGTTTATTGTGTTAATCTGGGAAGTTTAAAAGGTTAACTATGTGATTCAGCAGGAAGCCAGGGTGCTTACTTTGTATACATCCTGAGCCTGTGGAAGAGGAGGACATGGAGATTGTGTGAGAGCTACATGCCCTCTGGGTGGGGGTAGGCTGTTTACAATGTAAGGGAAGAGAAGAGGCTGCTTGCAGCCATTCCTCCCTTTTGTTCTGGTTGTTTTTGCTGTGCTCTGCTGCCACGAAGTTTGCCCTCTACCATGTGCCACTCTGCCTCTGAAGCAGCCAAGTATGGACTGAAACCTCCACAAACTGTAAGCTAAATAAACCTTTCCTTTCTTTATTTTGGGTGTTGGGTATTTTGTCTCAGCAACAAGAAAAAAGTAACCAAGACACAGATGAATAAGGAAAATGTGGTAGTTTAAATAGAGTACTACTTTGCTTACAGCAAAGGATAAATTTGAGTCATTTGCAGGAAAATGGATGCACTTTGAAAACATAAGGTTAAGTAAAATAAATCAGACATACAAGTTTAAATACTTACGGTTCCTCTCACATGAGAAGTCCAAAACATAAAGAGCAAAAAGAGTGATAAAAGGAAACGGAGATAGATACACTGCAAATGGCAGGGGGACAAAGAAATGAAAGGGAGGGAAAGGGACATAAAAAAGAACTGAAATGTCATATATGTATACCAAATACCCACATTGAAAGTAATCATTAGGTATCATAAACAGGTACTGATAAACAAAATAAAAAATAAAAGTACACATAAAACAGAAATTAGTTTTAATTATGGGATATGAAATTTGGGGTTGAGAGGACTTAGAGATTGCCTATTCAAATGCCCTTATTTTTAAAAGAGAAAACAGTGTCAGAGAATCATTTACCTTAAGTTCATATAAATAACTGGCAACAAAATCACATCCACCCTACACTAAAACCTATTGATTTTACTTTCAATACTGTGTCTTTAATTTCTCACTTCTCTGTCGCTAGTGCTCACCCCCTAGTTCAGGTTATTGTAATCTCTCACTTGTTATCTTCTGTATGAAGTCTAGTTGGCCTTCTCACATCCCCAAATTTAGAAAATATACCTGATTGTAATTATGTCCTCTGCTTCAAAGATGTGGCATTGGTCTTAGGAAGAAGGATTAACCTTTATTCTGCAGGCCTTCACTGATCAGGCCTATTGCCTCACTGATCTTTACAGCTAGTGTTGTTCCTCTTCTTCCTGCAACTGCAGGGCTTCTTTTCTGTTCTTCAGTGTACCATACCCCTTTCTTTCTATAACATTTTGTTTTATGACATTTCTGCTACTTGAACCACTTCTGCTCTAGTGAATACCTTATCCTTCAGATTTCATCCAACGTGATACTTAAGAGGCTCACATACCTCCCTATTCACTAGTCCTTACAGATTGGATAAGGGCCCCATGCTATTTTTTTCTCACATGTACTTTTTTTTTCAAAACTCATGCCTCTGTTTGTATTTTTGTTTCACTAATTAAGTCTTTTTCCATAGGTTGACTGTAGTCTGAGAACAGAGTTAATGTATATTTTGCTTATCATTGTATCTACACCTGCTTTATTGCTTGATGTATAAGAACGATTCCATATTTATTGAATGAATGACTCCCAATTTGTCTTTTTTTTACTATACTAGTGATTTCAGAGTAATATTTTTGTCTTTGAAATCTTTACCATATGTTTTATATAACTTATCCACCCATCTGTTGATGTAGTAGCATGTGGAGGAAAAATAGAATTTTCAAGTTAATTATTCTCAATTTGTAAATTCACACTTTAAGAAAAGCTTAAGAAGTATGAAATCAGTAATACTAAATATGCTTTCTGTGTTTGACAGAGCCTACTCAAATGTAATTTTTATTTATCAGCTCTCTCATAAGTAGGAGAAACTAAGAAGTCATAGAAACTTTTGTGTATGGAATATAATTAAAGTGCAGTATGGTGGGTGTAGTGATATTAAAGTTAATGTCTCTCAAACAAGTGTTCCCCAGAATACTGTTCCTGGAGATTTTGATAAACACTTTTCTCCTCCATTTCCTCCTACTACTCACCCTTCCACTCCTAAGAAAGATTATGTTCTTATACCCAACTTTGGGACACTCTCTTCATAGTTATTAATGTAGCATAATAAAGTTTATTTTGTCATAGTAAACAGAGTATCTCAATGTTGTTGCTGTTGACATTTTAGACTAAATACTTCTTTTTAATAAAAGTGGTGGGGCAGGAAAAGGAATTGCTGTCCTGTGCATTGTAGGCTATTTGGCATCATCCTGGCCTCTGCCTAGTAGACCAAACCAAGAATGCCTTTGAAAAAACCAAGAATGTCTCCAGACATTGCCAGACACTGTGAGAAGCAGAATTGGTTGGTCACCATTGAGAACTTAAGAGATACCAGTCTAACCCTATTTGTGCTTGTATTTCCCAAATTTGTTTAAGGATAGAATTCTTTTTTGTGAGTACTTAATTTTCTGGGAAATGAAATTTAAAATTACAATTTAGTGCACCTGAAACTATTTCTCCTGTTTAGATTCCTCCTTAGAATCTGTCACACTTGGAATAAAATTCAAACTCTAACATGGCCTTTGTGCACGGAAGGGCCCTTGTCTATCTCCTTGATTTAACCTTAACTGTTGTTATCACCCTTTGTAAGTCACATTGTGAGCTTCTTTCGGTTTTTTTCCTAAGATGCTATTCTCTTGTTGGAAGTCATATCCTGCTTTTTCTTATCTTTTAGATTGTCATCTGCTAAGGACAGGTGTTTTCTGACCATCTCTTACATTGCCAGAAACAATGGTCATCCACTCTGTTAATCTCTGTCTCATCACCCTGTTTGTTGCTATTATAAACTTTTAGGTGGGGAGACAAGATCTCTGTATATAGCCCAAACCTGGTATCATCTTGCCTCGGCTTCCTGAGAGTTGACATTACAGGCTTGTACTACAACACACAGGCATGCACTATCGCACCTGACCACCGTATACTTTTTGTAGTGTGGACTCTTTTTACGTACTTGTGAGGGTTTCTTTTTGCCTCAGTCACTAGAAGGCAAACTCCATGAGGACCCCAGCCCTGTTTGTCTTGTTCACCATATCATTAGCGTTGAGTACAGAGCCTGGCAGAATAGGCTCAAGAACATTTGTGAATGAATAAATCACTATGCTTTAATTTCAGTATTTCTGTTATAAGGTTAAACTTGGACTTCCATAATATTTTATTTATATAATTCATATGCCACAAAACTTGCTATGTTGAAATGTATAGTTCACTGGTTTCTAATGTATTCATGAGATTACACAACCATCACCACTATCTGTTCAGAATATTTTCATTGCTTTCTATTTCTCCTTCCCTCAGTTCTTGCCACCCAGTAATCTACTTTTTTTCCAATGGATTTACTTATCCTGGAGATTGCTTGCTGGCATAAATGGAGCCACATAACATGTGTGATCTTAGAATCTGACTTTTCCTCTTGGTTTAAAGATTCATCTATGATATAGCATGGCACAGTAGATCATTCCTTGTTATGGCTGAATATTCCATTGTATGGATATGCCACATTTTGTAGATATTTGGTTGCTCCCATTTTGGGCAGTATAAGTACTGCTACTATAAACATTCATTTGTAAGTTTTTCTGTGAGTATACGGTTTTACTTCTTTTGGATATATACCTGAAAGTGGAATTGCTGAGTCCTATGGCAACTCTATATTTTAATTTTTTGAGGAGGTACCAAACAGTTTTTACAAAGTTGCTGCGCTGTTTTACATGCTCTCACCAATATATTAGGGTTCCAATGTCTCCACATCCTTGCTAACACTTGTTGTCTATCTTCATTATAGCCATACTACTGAGAATGAATTAGCATCACATTTTTGTTTTGATTTGTGTATCATTAATGTCTGATGACATTGGAATGTTTTTATGGGCTTATTGGCCATTTTATATCTTCTTAGGAGAAATATCTGCCTTTTCAGATCCTATCCATCTTTTAAAATCGGGTTCTTTTTATTATTGGGTTCTTTATATATTCTAGGTAGGAGACCCTTATTAGATATATGGTTTGCAAAAAAATTTTTTTCCCATCTTGTGGTTTTCTTCTGTGGGTTACTTTTTTGATAGTAACTTTTAAACAGAAAATTTTTGATTTGGATGAAGTCCAATTTATTAACTTTTTTGTTGTTGTTTCATGTACTGTTGGTGACCCATCCAAGAAACCAGGGCCTTGTCTAACATCAGGAAGATTATCTTTGTGTTAGTTTTACCTCTTACTCTAGCTCTTTGATTCATTTTGATTAAATTTTTGTATGTGTATGAAATAGGGGTCCAACTTCATATTTGTGTGTACCTATCTTTATAGAATATGACCATATTATCACATACAACATATATTACATACCCACAACATACACCCATGCACATACCTTGAAGGACGGAGAAGACCAGAATACATGCCCTACTTATAAAAGTACTTGGTACCTGAGGCAGTTTCTAGAGCATATAACTTGGTCAAGCTCTAATGTCAGGCAGATAAATGCTCACAAACCTCCCAACCAAAGCCTAGTAGCAAGGGAAGGAGTGGAAGACAGGAGACCTCCAGGAGAAGAATGGCATTGGGAGAGATGAGGAGGTTCCTGCGCCACACACTTGGGGTCCTTGGCAAATATCAATAGCCATGATTTGGGCTTAATAAGGCACAATTCAGTAGCAGGTACTAGGAATTAAGAACACATTGCTGCTGGCCTTTTCTAATGGCCTCTCCAACACACTGATTTAACTGAAGGTTGCCTTATGAACTATAAAAATGAGAAACATAATCCCCACCCTTAATGTCTCACAGATTAGAAATTTAGGACATTGAGAATAGTTGTAAAAATTTGAATGGAACATGACAGTTATATGGTGGAAATAATAGAGATTTTAAAGAATTAATTTTGGAGAGTCCCCATTTTTTCTGTCTCAGATATTTCATGAGAAGGCGAGGTGACATTTATGAGGTAAAAATTAAAATAATTTTGAAAGTTGCTGTTGAAAGCATTTAGTGATTGCTGTGCAGTAGAAGTATTTTACCTTGATTGGTTCTCTTATAGAGTACTTTTCTACTAACATAGTAATTTGGGGGAATGGATAAAACTGTCTGTCACCTCTACAAATGTGAGACCATAATAGAGATGACAGAGAAATCAGTGAATGTCTATGTATGTGTGTGTGTGTGTGTATTGCTATCTTTCTGACTTAATTATTTAGAGTAAAAGTATCCATATGGTAGTGTTCCCTGAGTTAGACACTGATTTCAGATATTTTTTACTGCTTTTTCTTTTGGTGTTAATCTTAGAATTGTTGATGCATTTTGCTAAATTTGAACTTACTTGTACCAGCTCTCTTTGATCTAGGCTTAGTGTTTTGTGATTATTGTGACTGATTACTTTATTCAGGACATATTTAACCCACTGTATTAGTCTTCTCAGGATGCATAACAGAATACCACAGACTGTGGTTTAGAGGAAGAAATGTATTTTCTCATGGTTTTGGAGGCTTAAAGTCCATTATCAAGGTGGCAGAGGGTTGGTTTTTATGAGGCCTCTCTTTGCCTGCGGACATGGCCTTTCCTCTCTGTGTGATCAGAGAACAAGGAAAATCTCCAATCTCTCTTCCTCTTCCTAAGAACACCTATTGGGTGAAGACACCACTTGAAAGCCTGGTTTAACTTTAACTCTTTAAAGGCCTTTACCTTAAATATAGTCACATTGAGATTTGGGGTTCCAACATTTGAATTTGGAGGAGGCACAGTTCAGTCTGTAGAACTACTGTAAGAGTGAGTGCTCACTTTCATATAGCTAATGTGTAGATATTCTTTCTTTTGTAATAAGCGAATACTGTGATTTTTCCACAAAACTTGTTAAATGGAGGAGGAAGTAAGCCATGTTATAGAGACTGTGCACTTTGGTTTCTTCACCTACAAAATAAGAGAATTGAGCTAATTGATTGTGAACCCTGAATTTCTCTGGTTCTCCATTTCAGAGTTACTGCTTTCCTACATTATTCAGGAAGTGGATTATAGGAAGCATCTTGTAATAGAAATTGATGTTCTGTAAATCAGCATTCTCCCAGCTTCCCATAACTGGAGTGAAAGGCTTAATCATTCTGTGTACTGTACCTGTAAGTTCAAATATAGTCTTTTCATCTAGCTATGCTGGTTAGATTTTACTATGTATAATCTGAAGGTTTAGAAGTACAGTGTCTCTTTTTCTCTTCCAGTTAATAATACCCTTCACTTATAAAATATAATTTTTCTTTCTTTCATGAACATTTAATGGATTCAAGTATAGTAACTGTAGATAGCAAAATATGAGACTCTCATCCTACTCTTTCAAAGGAAGTAACCACAACTGACATTTTGATATGCCTCTTTCCATTTTTCTTTCTATGAATGCATAAATGAATTTTAATTTATGTACTTGTTTTTTATAAGTGGGATCATGCTACGTATATTGTTGTTTTTCCCTCAACAGTGTTCCTTGGAGATTTTTCATATATGCCAAGAGTTTTCATTCATACCACTTTTCAAAAAATGACTGTTACAGTTACTGTGTTGGTACACAATGTTATCAGCTAACCATCCCTCTTTATTAAACATCAGTTTCTTTATCACTGTTTAAAATAATGGGATGTGAACATGCTTGAAAGTACATTGACTTGTGCAGATATTTCTTTAGAATATATTTTCTACAAGTGGAATTAAACATAGTGAAAAATTTTGATAGCTACTGCCAAATTGCCTTGATAAAAGATTTTACAAATTCACATATCTGTTGGCAAGAGGTGAGAGTGTTCCTTTACCCTTCTCATTGCCAAAATGGTATCACTATTTTAAAATTGTTTCTAGTCTGATGGTTTAAAAATTATATTCCAGTTTTCAGAAGTTGCCTTTGTATGGCATCTGAATGCTGAGCATCCTTTTTTCATTTCTTTATTGGACATTTATTATTTATTTTTTTCTGAATTGCTCTAAATTGCCCATTTTTCTTATGGCATTCAGTATATTTTAATACTGATTTGTAAGAATTTTGTAAGGAATTTTGAATATGAATTCTTTAAGAACTGCAGATGTATATTTTCCCTGTCTTATGCTTCTAAGTTTACTGATCATACATAGTACAATGGATACATTTCATTTTGTGATAACATTCCCTTTATCGTTACTATGGTTAAGAAGGACTTTCTCAAGTATAATACACTCTTTTCTCACTGATTTGAAGCCCTCTGTATAATTCCCTGTAGAGTATATGCAAACCTATTTCCAGACTCTGTGTTCCTTCTGTTGTGTTTTTCTAATTCCTTTCTCAGTAGTGTACTTCAGTTTTAGTATGTTGCTAAGTCTTTTAAAATCTGAACGCACAAGAACACTATCCTTTATTATTTTGTTTATAGGTTCCCCATACACACATCTTTTGTTGGTTAGCTATTATTTCTATGCTGCTGTAACCTTACTCAAACCTTTTCTAACTTGTTAGAAAATGATTGCAGATGGCTGGCATTTTAGATAAAGCAGTTTGAACAAGATGTCATGCCTCTATCTTGTACTCTGAATAATTACCTCAAAGATAACAATATGTAATGTGTTAATTATTGTAACTCTCCTACTAATCTGTTTTGAAATTATTATTTTTTCTCTTTAAAATAAAAAGTGAAGAATTCATAGAAGATTGATTTATTGTAGAATACACTTGTTTTAATACACAAAGTGTATTATATATGTTTTAGTTTCTCAGAAGCCTGGATGTTTTTATTTTTAAGGTCTTGGTAATATTTTATATAGTTGAGCCCTAACCCTAGCTATATAAACATATATATATATATATATAGAGAGAGAGAGAGAGAGAGAGAGAGAAAATATTTTAAATAATCCCTTTTCTGAATAATTTTATCTTTGTCACAATATTAATGAAAATTGTCTGTTAATATGGAAGAAGTATAAATATGACCAAACCCATGTCTTCCTTTTGAATTTTCTTCCTTAATAATAGTGAATAAAATAAAAATGAAAAAAGTAAGTAATTAAGTAAAAATATCTATTAACTCTTCTCATTTTAAGTCAGGTATAGATAGATGCTATTAAAAGTGCAGCATCTGTTACCATGGAGCTTCCTTAACTCAGGGTCAGCTTTTCTTTAAAAAGCTGAGTCCTGCTTAATGCTTTGAAAAAGTAATTCTCATTGACCTTGTGTGGCTATATCTTTAATTGTACCTAAGTTGTTAAATTTTCATGAGAAACTTAAAGTCACCATCCCTTTTTTTCTTTAAAATCAATAGAATAGCCTGCATTATGTGCTTAGATCTAAAGCGTTTAAATAGCGAAGTAGTCATACATAAGTAAAAATTTGGTGCCATGCTAAGTTTTTTACATTTATGTTATTCAAATTAATTGCATAGATTTGACATGCTTTTTAGAACTTTATTTTCAGCTTTGGTTTTTAAAAAAGCTGTAGTGCTATGAATTTGTATGTTTGAGTGTTTCACATATTGCTGAAGGAAATATTTATCTTAGGTGATTAAGGGTTTCTGGGATTGGAGTAAGATTTGAGAGGCCTGGGTTAATAGAAAGGATACTATCCTTTTTATACATATTTCAATGAGTACCTACCTAAGAGATGCAGAAATAGGATAGTTCTGTATTATGATTGGCATCTGGAAAATGTAGTGAAATTACACTTAGAGAAAAATTTATTCTTTTGGTTTTGGGGATTCTGAAGGTACATGTATTCTGTGCTTTTGGAATTTAGTAGATGGGCAATAAGACAAAATTCACAAAGTAGATATAGTACATAGAAATACATTGATTGGCCCACACAGTGTATTTAAGATATCTGGATTTATGGTATTTCCTAAAGTATTGGAAGGTATGACAAACTGGGACCATACCACCACGTGGCAGCAACTAGACAGACATATGCTTTTCAGTTTGCCAAAAATGTATACTATGTATTCTGAAGTTGTCAGGTACCATTTATCACCACACTTTCAGTCATCCACTTGCTCAACTTGTTTTTGTTATCTGTGTGGCTCCTGAAACATTGGGACATGATTTGTACTTACCAGTCCACACTACTTTCTCTGTCCGATACACTCAACGTAAAAATGGTAGATAGAAATTTAACATAGAATAAAATCAACATATTTTTCCTAGAAACATGCTACACACTCAGGTTTTCATGTTTTTGCTTTTGTGTTTTTTTCTTTCCTTGAAATCGGTTTGTTGCTGATTGAATCCTACTAGGCTTGTCTCCCAAAACCTTGAATTTTCTTTGATTATCCCTATCTATAGAAACTATATCTATAGTTTCTTCCTTTTCTGGTCTTAGAATACTTTTGGCTCTAACATTGTAAGTTTTACAATAATGGAGCTTTAGAGAATATCATTCAATTAAAGGGTTGAGTTCCTCTGAAGAGGACTTTGATTAATGTCATCCTAACATAGTTCACAATTCGTTTTTTCTTCAGAGAAATACATGTATAAGTTGTCATTTTGAAGAGTAAGAAGATAATAATTTTTATTTCCCTGATTTTCCCAGTTGGCCTTCTGACATTAAATATTACTCTTCTTGCCTTTCAGTTACAGATGAGGACACAGTAAAGAGGTATTTTGCCAAATTTGAAGAAAAATTTTTCCAAACCTGTGAAAAGGAACTTGCCAAAATCAACACATTTTATTCAGGTGAGTAGTCACAAGAGAATTTCCACTTTGAGGGCAAGAGAAACTCCATAGTGTCACTGTTTTGATTTCTGATCAGTATTATTCCATTGAGGCATGCTTTTCTTCACTAAAAGAGTATTTTGTTTAGCTCATATAGGAGCATGTCTGGTACCTAAATGTTGAAGCTTTAAGTGCTCATTGTTCTACTATCTTGGAATTGTAAGGATTTCAATTACTCAAGAATCAGAAACTTGATCTTATCATTTTTTGTAAAACTATTTTACATAGTTGCAAATTATAACTTATGTCAGACTTACGCCTTTTCACTATCTAGAAGACTGATCTCTAAAGTGGCATCTATAATATAGCATTGGAGTATGAGAAGAACATAATAGAACTTCTGTTTATGTATAACCCTTTTCAATATTTTACCTATGTATGTTGTAATGTACATAATATAGATTAGTAAATCAGTATTTCTAAAACTTACACATAAAACTGGTCTTCTGATTACTATTTTATAGAGCATTCTACTGTTTGTCATTCCTTTGTATTCTTGCCTGCTCATAGAAAATTTAGACTCCCAATCTCACTGTCTGTTAATTTTTTTATAACCTTTAATTTTTTTTGAGACAGGGTCTTGCTATGCTGTTGAGGCTGGCCTTAGACTCACTATATAGCCCAATCTGGCCTCAAACTTGTGACAGTCTTTCTTCCTCAGCTTCCCAAGTGCTGTGATTACAGTGTGAGCTGCCATGCCCAGCTAGGGAGAACCCATTTATAATTCCATTCTGCTTTGATTGGATACTCCCATGGCCATTCTCATCAACCAAATTACTCTCCTCTAAAAATATTAAATCTTAATATGAGTCTG
This sequence comes from Dinomys branickii, assembly GCA_004027595.1. Classification (NCBI taxonomy): domain Eukaryota; kingdom Metazoa; phylum Chordata; class Mammalia; order Rodentia; family Dinomyidae; genus Dinomys; species Dinomys branickii. Next base: position 1,865 of record PVLD010010185.1, on the reverse strand, counting down.
TGACCATATATCTCAGCTGTTAAGCTTTTTATTCCTCTACTCCTTTAGCACATGTTTTTCCATCTTACAGAGCTCAAGTTCTGTAACTCCTGCATTTTATTCTAGTGGATCATGTTTCTCCCAGAACTCCTTCTTATCAGTCATTTTAAATATTTTGTCCTCTGTTCATTTCAACCCTTTACCTCATTGCTTTATATTGCATCTGCCTAACAAAACTCAACTGTTCCAGCCTTTACCATCTCCATGCCTACCCCCAGGACTGTTGAGCACAAGAGCAGAGTAAATTAGAACCACTATAAATTTATTGTTGTACCCTGAACTGTGTCTTTAAAATTGCCTGAGGTTCCTAATCAGTGCTTGTTTCCATGATCCAGAGTGCAATTATAAGCTTCATGCCATTCTCATGATTTTTTTTTCTTTTTTGACAGTCTTGGGGATTGAATCTGTAGCTTCGTGTATGTAAGACAGGTGTTTTACCATTGAGCTACCCCTCCCAACCCGTTTTCCCTTAACTGTCTTCTTCATGCTCATTATATTCCCTACTTTACAAATAAAAATAAAGGCCAATCACAATTGAATTTTCCTGTCTTTGTAGAAGTGATATATCCTTCCCAATTTTGTGACAAATCTCTACAATTACTGAATGAATCTCAACTCTTGTGGACTTTGCTTCAGTAAGGATTGCAATGAGAATAACTCAATAAACATATTTAAATTCCCTTTTTATTGGTTTGGTCTTCTTAGCAGGTCACTCCCTTCAAACTATAAACAAGTAAGCACGTTTTTAAACTATATTCTCCCCCTCCATCTCCTAGGCAAGGGGATAGTTTAAAGGGCATAAGTGTATGCCTTTTACACTAGTTTAGAAGCACCAAGAAACCAGAAATAAAAGTATTACTTGAAGCCATGCAAATGGATAAATTTTCTACAAAGGAAAATTGTGAAGAAATTGCGGTGTTCCAAGGACAAGGATGATTTCCACAATTAAGAGGTGGAAGGTTAAGGGAGAGCTAGCAATGTAGACAGAAAGAAAGCAGCCATTGGAGGAGGAGGAGGAAGAGAATGAAAGAGGACACTTGCATTAGAAAGCATGTTTGGATTAAAGACTATTCGATATGAGCAGAGGCTATAAATGAAAAATACGTAAGATGAAGTTGTTAGCATTTCTCTTCACTCTGATGGTTTTTGGAAGGTTGCATGATCCCAGTTCTAAAGGGGTGATTATATCATAAAGAATAAATAATGCTTTTTGATTTACAAAAAAAATTACTGTCACCAGTATATAATTGCTATATTTTGAGTTGCAGTAAATTTTTACATTTAGAGTTACAATGAAAAATACATATGTAATATCACCCAGCATACATATCCAGGTATGCATGTTTGTCTTGGTTAGTTTTGTCTCATTGTTGAGACAAAATACCCAATGCCCAAACTGAAGGACGGAAAGGTTTATTTAGCTTACAGTTTGTGGAGGTTTCAGTCCATACTTGGCTGGTTCTAATGCAGAGTGGCACATGGCAGAGGGCAGAGTTCCACATGGCAGAGGGCAGAGTTCATGGCAGCAGAGCACAGCAAAAACAACCAGCAAAAGGGAGCAATGGCCAGCAAGCAACCTCTTTCTCTCCCTTACATTATAAACAGGCTACCCCCACCCAGGGGGTGTGTAGCACTCACACAATCTCCATGCCCTCCTCTTCCACAGGCTCAGGATGTATACAAAGTAAGCACCCTGGCTTCCTGCTGAATCACTCAGCCAAACCCCTAGACTCCCTAAGTTGACACAACATGTCAACCATAACAGTGTTTTATGTATGTTTATATACCCTTGTGTATGTGAATATGTAATATATTTAAATAATTTA
>PVLD010010184.1:0-72165 GCA_004027595.1 Dinomys branickii | reverse complement strand
GGCTGCGCTCCCACGGCGCTTGGACCGAGCCAAGCTTCTTCCCCGCACGGATCATCCCTGGCTCCCAGCGTCTGGGGCTTTCCCACGTCTCGCACCGGCAGCCTGGTCCGCCCTACCACATCTCCCCCGGCATCTCAGAGAAATACGCCCAGTTTAAACTTCCCAGCCGAGGTCCCGGCATTCACGCTCGCCAAGTCTGTCTCGAGCTGGTGGTGTTTATTAAGGAGGTTCGCTCCCTTGCTGCTCACCTGGTCGCCATCTTCCCCGGATCCTCCCTGTTTTAATATTTAGATCTTTGATCCATTTTGATCTTAGTTTAGTGCATGATGATACACATGGGTCTAGTTTAGTCTTCAGTATGTAAAGAGCCAGTTTGTCCAGCACCATTTATGAAAAAGGCTATCTTTCTTGCAGTGAACATGTTTGGACCCTTTGCCAAAGATAAGGTGGTTGAGTGTGTTTGTAGTTGTGTCTGTGTCTTCTAATCTGTTCCACTGGTACTCAAGTCTGTTTTTTTTTGACAGTGACAACTGGTGTTTCTTGCAGAACTCTTCTCCTAGTAATGGCAGGATACCTATAAATGTTTTACTCGTAATTTTTAGCACATACTTTGGGAGATCCCAACTCATGCCAAAAAGCTTACTCCAGGAAACACATGACTCTTGCCCATTTCATATCCTTTCAAATTCTGCTCCACCCACCCACAGTGAAGAGAAAATGGAAGGGCTGAGGACAGAAACATGAGGAACAGACACATTAAGAATCCTGGGTTCCTCACATTGGGTCGCAGACACTCACACCATACTTTTCTAATGGAAGTATGTCCTTTAGCATAAACTATGTCCCTTAGGTGTCTCAGCAACTGCACTGGGGGAACACAAAACAGTCTTTGTGTTCACCCACTTCATAGGATGAATGGCAAGCTGTATACATGTGTGTTAAAGTGTAAATGGGTAAATTTTACCCATGTTATGTGCCACGTTACATTTTTGTGTATTTATAACTTTAAAAATGTTTTATTTGATCTTTCTTGTAGAATTAGCCCAGTTTAGTACAATGTCACATGCAATGTCAGCTGCTTTTACAGCTTCGGGAGGCTGGAAGTGTGTCATCAGGTGATTCAGGTCCCAATGCTGACTCAGATCAGCCAAAGACGTTAGCAGTATACGACAGACAGGATGGGGCAGTACAGAGCGAGGACTGAGTCAGGTGAAGGAGGAAGCATTACTATTAATCAATATATGACTAGTCGAAATTCTACAAAGTGGGCATGGACACCCGAACAATCCAATGTTAGAACTAGGTCAGAAAATGTTATTAGATTCTTGTCAGGGGTGAAACCTATTGGAGAGAATGCCAACACTGCCATTCAATGCTGGAAACTGTAATGGATGACATGCTGCAAGATGTTTTGAGGTACATTAATAATGAAATATAAATATACATTTATTAATAGTAATACTCAAAATATTTTTATCATGATACCTCATTATCTAAACTAAAATCCTTCATAGCAGGACTGTTATCATTCTAATTGTTGGAATCTAAAGGACATATGGAGAAGTGACAGATGTGGTATTGAACAATTTTTAGAACAATAATGACACTCAGGAGATTTGGTTTCCTTCAAAATTACCTATATTTTAATGACAAAAAGACTCAACAAGAAAGAAAAAAAATCAAACAATCTGGCCGCTACTTCCTTATACGCTGAAAGCTTTGTTTCAAACTGTCAAGCAATTTATACACCACCCAAATACATGACAACTGATGAACAACTTGCATCATTTTGTATTTGTTGAAGCTTTTGGCAACATATGCCAAGAAAGCCTTCCAAATATGGTATAAAAATATATGCTGTGGTAGATATGAAGATATTTTACATCTTGAAGTTAGAAATCTATCCTGGAACTCAGCCACCAGGTCTTTCCTTGTGAAATAATAAACTATGACTTTGTGAAAAGAACTGTTACATCTACTTCAAAAAGTAACCCAAATGTCACATTCAACAACTGGTTCATTAACTACCCACGGAGGTTACATTTGTTAAAAAGACACCAGTTGACAGGCACCAAGAACTATTTGCAAGAACAAACTGAGATTCCTGAAAAAGATGCTGCAAGTTCACAATACAGAAATGTATACTACAGTATTTGGATTTCAGAAAGTCATAATATTGGCTTCCTATTTGGCAAAGAAAAAGTAATATTGATACTGTCAACATTATATCATGATGATAAAATTTATAATGAGGCCCAGTGTGACGACCAACACCTGTAATCCCAGCATTTGGAAGGCTGAGGCAGGAGACCCTGTGAGTTCAAGGTCAGCCTGTGTTTTACTGTGAATTCTATGCTAGCCTTGACTACATTATGGTGAAGAAAAACAAAGTAATATTGATACTATCAATGTTACACCTTGATGATAAGATTGACAGTGAGGCTGGGCATTGTGGTGCATCCCTGTAATCCCAGCACTGGCGAGGTAAGGCAGGATTCTGTAAATCCAAGGGCAGCCTGTGCTACACAGTGAGCTCAAGTCTATCCTGGACTACATAGTGAGACTCTGTCTCAAAATAAACAAAGATTGATAGTGAATCCTCAACACAAGTGAAGCCAGAGATGACCACATTTTACAACAAAATGAAAGGCAGAGTAGATGTTGCTGATGAGTTATACAGTAACTATGATGTCACTGGAAACAAAGTGTGGTGAATGATTGTGTTTTACTGTACTAAACCTGTCAGGCATAACTAGTTTCACAGTGTACAAAGAGAAGAACAAGCAGAAAATACCACAGATAAATTTTCTTAGAGAAGTGGGACTGGAATTGATAAATGATCGATTACAACTGGGAAAGAACAGTACACATCCGCCTAAAGAACTCTGCAAAAGAATTGTGGAGTAGACTGATGAATGGACAGGTGAAACCTCATAAGAACATCATAACAACAGGAAGACACGCAGGATGTCAAGTATATACTATCAAAGAAGGCAGGAAAACAGAACACATGCTATATTTGTGAATGGAACATGCTGCTGTCATGTGCAAAGATCACCTTAGATGTGATAACTGAAGCAAAGATTATTTCTGTGGTAGAGTTTCATATGTATTTTCCTTGTAGTTCACCTAAAAATTTACTTCTGCCGTTATCTTTTAGATCTTGTAAGCATGTGAACAGTCAATGTTGAAAATAGTATGCTTATTCTACACACTCATTACATGTTAAAATTTTAATATTTTATTTTCCTGTTAACTACACAGTTTAATATAATAAAACTCATAAAATTAACAATTCATCAATAAAAATATGCCTGAAAATAAATGTGGGTGCTACACACTCCCATAATGCAGCTTTTCTAAAAATCTGCCATGATCTTGGGGGGAGCAGGCTGAGGAGAGAGAGAGGACTGTGCAGAAAGAGGGAACATGAGAGACAGGACCGGGCTGTTTAACGGAGTCACAGGGCAGAAATGGTGGCAGCAGCAGCAGTACTGACTAGTACCCAAGTCAATGGATGGTGAACTGAACTGACCAGTTTTCCTCCCTATTTGGCCAGTACTATGTAAGTATTCTTATATTTCATAAGATCTAGACCTTGTCAGTTATACTAACGTTTTCATAAGGAAGGCAAAGTAAATAATAAAAATCACCAAATAATAAAATTGTTTAATACACTTTGTGCAGAAGTCATGTAAATTAGAAATTCTAGCAAGAATGCAACTATGCCTGTGTTATTTATTTATTTATTTATTTTGGCGGTACTGGGGATTGAACTCAGGACCCTGCGCTTGCTAGGCAGGCGCTTATTCCACTGAGCTATATCCCCAGCCCTATTTTTGAATGGTGCTCTTTTAGGTGTTCAAATGTTGCACAGAGGGTTGAGGGTGTCTCTCAGTGGCAGCAGTTCAATGGTAGAGTGCTTGCCTGGTATGTATCAAAGCTCTGGGTTCGATCTCAAGCATAGATGAAAGGAGGAAGGGGATTGCTAGAAAGGGATAGAAGCTGAGCTGGCCATGGTAGTGCATGCCTGTAATCCCAGCACTCATGAGGCTGAGGCAGGAGGAGAGCCATGAGTTTGGGGCCAGCCTGGGCTACAGAGTGAGTTCAAGGACAGCCTAAACTGCATAGTGAGATGAGAGCCTGTCTCAAAACAAAACAAAAGAAAAGAAAGGGATAGGATCTTTGTTCTGTTATGAAAAACAACAACAAATGAAAGATTCCAGAAAGTTTACAAATAATGCAGTGTAAACACACACACACACACACACACACACACACACAGTATGCAAAAGTGAAATGGAAGCTTTGCTATGAAAGATATCTGAGATTAATTACTTCTGCAATAACCTTTGGAAAGTACGAGCTTTTCAGATAAATTTGCCAACATACCTTTCTTTGCGGGAATGAGTATTACACAAATTGAAAACAAAGGCCTTGAATTTAAATAGGACCTTTCTAATTACTATCTATATAGTTTGTAAGAGACCCGAAAGAGGGGTGTGTGCGTGTGTGTGTGTGTGTGTGTGTGTGTGTGTGTAGCTTCATCAATTGACTGACTTGTATCTACACAGAGCACAGGGCCCACAAACTCCATCATGCTGCTGGCACCACATCTCAAATCAGGTGGTCTCTGGGACTGTTTCAGGGATGAGGGAATTGAGCCAATTTTTTTCTCACGAGGCCACAGAAGAACTTTGCTGAGAACATGTGTAGATGAATAGACAAATTTGAATCACAGACTGTCTGGAATGTTAAACTAACCCGTTTAGAAAGAAAACCCTTGGCCACTTGAGCTCTTTAACTTCTTTGGCAAAAAGGATTTTGGAAGCCTTCCCTTAATCCCTTCACCATCTTGTCTTTCCCCCATAGGCTGCCCACTAGTTCATTTAAGTGAGTTATTAGACAACTACCAGCAAGGTTGCTTTTGCCAACAGGCTGCAAAAGTAAAAATGCTTTGGCTGGTCCTATAAAGCTGAGTGTATATTTGTATTCTGTTTTGACTGATGAATTGATACGTGAACTTTTAGAACATATATGTGCCATGTTGTGAAGGGAAAACATTATCTGGAGATGAGAAAATGGGACAAAGACTAGTCGAATGGTCTTAAGATCTTGTTGCGAGAGCTAGACAGACTATAAGATCGGTCTTCGTTTCAGTGTCCATACACTGATTTATTTGGTGCCAAATTCTCTTTCCATTAGCTTAGCAGTCATAATAGACCCTACTATCAGATATCTGACAAAAGTAGAAAACACGTAGAAACTTTTTAAGAAAGGGGAAAATTTGAGATGAATTCCTGAGAGGTAGGAAAAATTTTTAGTGAAAATGTTTAAAATCTCCATGACAAAGCCTCTAAATAAAATAGCAAATAATTACCTTCAAATGCAGGGAAAAAGTAACTCAGCGATGGAAACAAAGGGATATGTGAGTACGAATTTGCATGCTCCGCTTGCCCTCTGAAAAAGCAGTGCCTTTAGAACAATATAGCAATAACTGGATTACGTGAGACAACTCCACTTGTGAGCTGTGTGGGGAAGCAACTCCCCAGGATGAGAAGGCTCTTGACCATTGAACCTTGGGAAATCTAATTACTTCACTTTTAAATGAAAAAGGGCAAAAGAGGCAATTGTGTAGAATTCTGAATGCCATGAAGAATAAGAACAATGTCTTACTTCACTGTGGAAAAAAATGAAACCTCTTACACGTAGTCTACAGTTCTTTTCCTCAAACCACCAGACAAGAAGAGTTTGAACAGGGGCTCAACTTAGCAAGACAGAAGCAGACATACTACAAAAATGAAAACCAACATGGTTTCTAAGCAGGGAGCAATAATTTTTAAAAATTAAAAATATGATATGATAAAAACAACCAAAGCAAAGACTATTTACCAAAAACTAATCAACAGGAAGGACTCTGAAAATGTCAGGCATTACCCTGGGTATTTGTCCCTGCTGTGCTGTAACTCTTCCCTCATTCTTTTCAGTTTCATAGTGGTATGTACTTTTTTCTCTTCTATTCCACTGAGAGATTAGGAACCCCATAGTAAATTTAAGCACAGTTACTTCTATTTCCTGGTAAGGCCTGAGCATCTTCTGGACAGTCTTACTATTGGCTACAAACAAATTATGACAACAGGAAAACATACCCCCAAGAGGCATGCAACATTGGAAAGAAAGGATGCTGATGTAAGTAGGCCTGTACAGTAGGGAAGTGAGAGCTGCTCCCTTCTCAATGGGTGCTAAAATCCTAACTTGACCTTCACCCCAACTCCTAAGTGCTTTAGAGATTATCAGTATTCTCAAAGAAAGATGGAAAGGTAACAAAATGGAAGGGGCACAAAGAACTGAAGTTCTGCTTGGTTCTGTCCCCCAAGAGACAGGAAGCACTCAGATCTGTGGAGAAAATGAAGTAGAAATTTACACTGTGCCAAAAGAAGCTTATTGATGGGGTGACTTTATATAAAGCTGAAAAACAGCTCTTGGTAGTTAAATGCATATACCTAGTTTAAACAGCACATGACAAAGCTGCTTAAAAATTCATAGAAAAACTACAACTGCATCCTTGAGGTTATGATTCAGAAGCACAAGGACACAGCCACACAACAATTTTTTGCATAAGTAGGTGAGCTGCACAGACCAGCAAGAGAAAGCGAGCCGGAGGAGTGGCCCTTGTGCTCTCTCCCGCAGCTGCACATGAATCCACACACTGGCAGAGATGCTGTCTCCGGGCTGCTCCTGCTGTTTGGTATGAAGAAAGCCGAGTCCTAATCTCAGCTTCTTTGTGTTTCAAGTGTACTAAATAGCTTTAAAGAATCCACCAAAAGAAATGGGCTGCATTGCTTAGAAAAAGTCTTAGGTATTTTCAAGAAAGTGGCTTTGTTAAAAGCATCTTCTGTACGGAACACCTGTGACCTGTTGAGCCTAATTGGGCTGCAGCTGGCGCTGACTGTGGCGCAGCCGCTGAAGGGCCTGGCGCTGACATTGTATTTCCCTGGCTCGCCCACCCCCTCGCTTTTCTTTTCACTTTCACAGCCCTGCGACCTCATCCCCTGTGTGGCTGAGGGATTAGGAACCCAGTAGAGAGTGGCGTCCTGCTGTTCCCAAACAGCATGCACTGGAGGTGCTTCAAGGAGGAGGCTACCTGGGAGATTATGTGCCTATGTGGATGCGGAGGGAGGGCCCATTCTCCCAGACTCGTTGAGACATGCTAAAAGATGGCTGAATGGCCAGGCATGAAAGATGTGACTGAAGGGAGCGCAGCAGGCTCCTGGTCGCAGAGCAGCAGATGGGTCAGACTGTCACCGGCACAAACACGGAAGGGTGCCCCAAACTGCCAAGAAAGCAGCTTAGAGGCTGAAACAGCACTGGGCAGTGGGATTCAGAGAAGCAAGCATCACTTCTATTTCAAATCCACTCCACTGCAAAACTGTTAAGTGGTAAGAAGTGAGAATTTTAGAGAACAGATTTCAGATTTCAGGAGTTACTTAACTATTGTTCTTGGGTTAAATTCCCTTGCAAAATAAGCTTCATAATAATCCATCTGGGCTTAAGTTAAAGTCATACAATCTAAAATGCCATACACAGTACTGAGTCAAAAGAAAATAAAAAATTTCTGTAAAATCACTAGCTTAATACAGAAAAGAAGAAAAACATTTAGCTGCTTAATTTTGGACCTGGTATATGACTTTTCTTTATTGTTGGCATGGAGAGGTCTGTGACAGTTTTTAGTTTTTAAAAATTTATATATGAATTGATTATTCTGTAGAACTTTTAGACTGGAAAGATCATATTTATTTAATTGTAGTATATCATTTCTATAACCATTTGCACCCGTGGGGATTTTAAATGTTTGTAACTTTGACTTGTAACAAGATTAAAAATATTTTTAGTTTTGAAAAGAACACACCAACTTGTACCTGGAAATGGAGAAATTAGGAACTATTCTGTTAGGGAAAGAGAGCGATGAGAGGGCAGACACATGACCAGGGTCTCTATTTCATTTATTTATTAAAGAAATCTTTATTGACCACTGACAAAGAGCAGGTACCAGGGAATACAGGAGAGACAAAGTCCCCCTTTCAATGAAAAGTGTGTGAAGTATGGGCTTATCTATTTAATTTTCATGGTTTGGGTAAATCTTTCTATTGGGAGGCATTCGCAGAGGAAAACTCACTCTTCCCCATGCCTTCCCGTTTTTAAGAACACTTGGTTTATAGTGTAACAGCTGCCTATGCACTGCTCTGTCATATCACAGCTGTCCAGATACAGTGTCATTTATGTTACTGTCTCTTTGCTCACTAAACCTGAAGCTCCATGAAGGACCTGAAAGCACTGACCCTGCTCTGTTTCCCAGCCACACTAGGTTAGCATATTAGGCCTCCTGCTGAGGTGACCTCTGATGAATAGTGATCTAAACTAGGTGGGTTCTTTTGGAGACAGGGTCTCACTCTGTAGTCCAGGCTGGCCTTAAACTCATGGTGACCCTCCTGGTTCAGCCTCCTGAGTGCCGGGATTACAGGTGTGCACCACTACGCCTGGCTATAAACTAGTTTTTCCCTTTTAAACACCACTTCTTTCCTAGAACAAACACAGCCAAGATAACTGACTACTACTAAGGATTAAAAAGGCCAAAGTGTTGGGCATAATGTGCACCATCCCATGCTGAGGTGTGTGTGGGCCCTTGTGGGCCTAATGACCAAGCTATCCCTAGAAAGCTAGGAGACCACAGAAGAGGCACCCAAAGAATAGGGTACCTTAAGGCAAAGAAGAGAGGAAGACGAGAATATCTTCCCCAGACACGGAGGGTCTCATCTTCCCTGGCAAGTTTCTAAGGAGCTGAAGGGGCAGAGGTTGGTGTGGGGATTAAGCAAGCATGTTTAAAGTAAGTTTAATATACCTACGTCTCATTGATCAGTTATATTCTGCCAGTCCCTACGTCTTGCCCTACTGACACACATGTAAAGCTATTTCCCTTAATACTCCACACTTAGGGATGCCGTAGGCACTCCAGCTTGATATTCTGGTCTCTAAATACTTGTCAAATGGAATTATTTGGCAGTTAGAGTCTTTTGTTTTACCTCCAGTCTTAATTTGCAATGAGCTTTTGTCCCCTTCCCATGTTCTAATCAGCTGCAGACTGGCCTGGGCTAATAAGCAGATTTGCTTGTCATCCCTAAAATCATTTTAAGGAGTATGATATAGTATTAACGGTAATTTCTGTTGAACAGAATAAAAATGACCTGATAATCTGTGGCTACCTAAGGGGCATTTGAAGGCAGGTCTCCTGAACAAGCTATAAGTGTGTCATTAGCACATACCACAACGTGAAGCGGTGATACGGTTATCGTACTTTACGGGTGTCACTCTCATGACAGTAGTAGTTTTTCCCAAGGAAAGGACAGCCACCTTCCTGGTATACAAATAAATATTTAAATTAAGCAAAAGCACACCATGACCGTCAAATAAGACATTCACAAAACACTGAAGATATATTCCTAGACAGCTTCTTTACTTTTGCATTTTTGAGGTGGTTTTCTCTGATTGTTAATACTTTTGTTTGTAAGACATTTGTTTAGAAGCACACATTACACTATTTTGTTATAAATTCAAGTAATAAGGTATCACTGCCTTTTCGAGACAGTCTTGCTATGTAGCCCAGGTAGGCTTTGAATTTGTGATCCTCCTGCCTCAGCCTCCCTAGTGCTAAGATTTTAGGTGTGCATCACCACGCCTGGCTTCACTGTCTTCTTTGTTAAATGCCATTTTTTTCACCAGTTTTGTATATTTTGTTGGTGATGTAGTTAAAAATTCTTGACCTAAGGTCTATAGATATCTAGCTGGGTCTAAGTATAACTGAAACCTATGAAAGTACATTTATTTATTTTAGAGAGAGTTCAAAGGCTTCATCACAATCTAAAAGACTCATAACCCAAAAAGAGTTTAGAATCACTGTTCTACAATAACCATATTTCAAACCTTCTTGTACCCTATAAATGCTTCATACTACCTTTTTTCCTCTTTCTAGAGCCCTTTTGCCAGACTAGAATTTGTCATTATAACAGTTGGGGAGTACAATATGCCAACAAAATGAAGTCCATCATAATTGAGGCAAGTAGCTTTTGCTTTCTTAAGACATTCCTCTTGTACCCTAGAAAATTTCAACACTTGCCCACAGTATAACTGATGGCAAATTATTTAGGTCTTTATTGACATGTAGAGGAACCTAAAGACCTGCATCTTATTTCATTTATTAAAATTTTTAAAAAGCTAAAGCAATAAGGTATTAAGCCTCCAAATTTAAGCATTATTAGTGAAGGAATGCAAAACCCAGGTCCCCAAGATAAAATGAGAATTTACAAGAGGCAGGTATTGAGTATGTGCAGCTTAAGTTAAAGCCATGAGTAAATTTTAAGTACATGCAGGTTTTTGAAGTTTGGTAATAACACTCTACATGGGGATTTGGAAATTGAGAGAGTCATTTCCTTATCTGCAGAATTTATATGTGTTGTTGTCTTATGAGGAATGAAATTACAACTGTGAACACTATTTTCTGCATGTCTACTAAAAAGAAAATATGGAAAAGGGAAATCTCTGATTTCACTGATTAGAAAGCTAATAGTGAGAGCCAGTTCTTTGAACAATACAAAAATGTTACATGATGTTTAGTGAAATAAATCAGATACACAAGCTTAAACATTGTACAACTTTTCTTATATGAAAAACCTAAAGTATAAATAATTTAAAGAACAAAAGGAAAGATGGACAATAGGAAAAGAGACTGAACTTCTGTAAATGGGAAATGGAACTAGAGATGGAGGGAGGGGAAACAAAAAGGAAGAAAAGGGGAAGGGGAATAAAATAATTAAAATGTGTCACGTACATGTATCTACTCTCCATAATGACTGTAGGCATTACGGACTACAAACATTACTACTACTGCTACTGTTACAGGCAGCTGAGTCAGACAGAAATATTAGAAATATCATAGGCAGCCAGACAGGGCCAGGCCCTGGAAGGAACCAGTGCGGAAGATGAGAGACCTTCCAACTGTGAGGGAGACACACCTCCAGCTGTGGACAAAAGATTAAAAAGATGCACCCACATACTTCCCTAGGGATGGACCTCAGGGATTGATATTCTAAATAGGTAGAAATCACCTTGAAAAGCCAGGAAAAGTCACTAACCCAACTCCCTACAGGAAAAGCCCTGGTTCTGTATTCATGCCTGCTTGCTATGTGACCCACTTCCCTATTTGATTCCAATTTAATCAATTTTACCTGAACAATTATGCTTGTAATCTTATTGGCTGACCATAGTTTTGTCCCACCTCATGCCCACCTAGCCAGTTCCCATGTTTTCAACTGTGGCCCTGCCTCACCTCGTGGTTTTGCCCTAGAAAAGTCCCTAGAAAAGACAGGTTCCTGGGCAACCCACTTGGACCCCCTTTCTGTTCCTCCTGGACAGAAGCTTTCTTTCCTTCAGTAAATATATTCTGCTCTTAACTTCCATTATTCCTAAAATTCATTGTTCAATTTTAGAAAACAAACTCATCCCAGATATTTTTCAGGTTGGGAGTTTTTCCCCCTATATCACTACTACTACTAGTACTACTACAAAAAAAAAAAAAAAAAAAAGACAAATACTTGTAAAAGCCACATAAGACATTTCTATCACAGTTCATTTTTGCCTAGGCCAAGGTGAAGAATGAAAAATCACTCAAATTAGAAGACTAACCAAAATATTCATTTATTTTTTTCTTCTCTTCATTAAGTCTATTACTTCATCATCAAGTGCATTACTTAAATGTAAACACTCATTTTTACCTACCTTTACTCAAACTTTTTGTTAGGTTGGTCATGAAATAATAAGGTTTATGTCAAGCTCAGTAATGAGGAAACCCAGGAAGCTTTAAAGGAAGGATTTCCAAAACGTCTGCTTGTTAAACCTAAACAAAATTTATGGAAAAGGCCATAGCAGCTGTCCAAAGATATGGGAAATATCGTGGAAAAAAGATGAGTAAACTACTTGTTCATAACCGTGGTTTAAAAATTCTGATTTAGAAAAAAGAAAATAACACAGTGATCAACAGAAAAATTCAGCCTCTCTGAGATCTGGAAAACAACAATTTGTCAAAGAAAAAAAAAGAGAGAAGCAGAACGCCAAGAATCAGGAAGTAAATGACAGAAGAACATCAGAAGCTACAGAGAAGTTGGAAAGATGGTCCACAATGCAGAGAAAAGGAGGAAAAAATTTGGATTCTTTCCTGCTGTTGGCAAGGAGGAGACTTTGGGCTCCCAAGAAGCAAGTTAAGTGCCCAGGGCCGGGAGATTGAGAGAAAAATGGCAGTGGGGCTCACAGGCTTTGGGGAGGGGTTTTGCTCTGAGAAGACTACTTTCACACAGCAAGCCATAGCTGGGCAGGGGTGCAAGTGCAGGCACCTGCTGTATCACTGAGAGTGCTTCATCAGGAGCTGATTATTTCACATGGGATTCAACAACTAAAATCCCACTTTACTTCTGGGCTCCCACCATTACCGTCGCACAGAGCTGAGATGAGAGACGGCTGTAGGAAAGAGCCACTGACCAGGAGTGGCTAGAAAGAGATCCCCTGGGAAGATTAAATGAAGGCTGGGCAAACACAGGCCCCTAACCCCAGGGTAAGAAGCCAGGTCCAGCTTGAGTGGTGCTTAAAAACAGCTGTGTCTGAAAGGGCCTTCCAGCATTAAGTACAGTGGACCCTCAGGTTACTTCTGGCCTGATACATGAACAATTTGGGTTATGACCAGAATTTTAATTTACAATCTAAGCCTTGAGTTATGACCCACATGCCAGCTGCTTATGCTTCCAGATGGTCTCAGACACAGATTTAACCCTTAAAGAGTCCTGGAAGGAACATTACAGCATCCTTTCCTGTACGGAGTTAAGTGAGAAATCCTGGGCCAGTGTGTATAAAGGAGAGAGACTTTGAAGGCCATGTAGAGGTGCCTGAGACACAACCTGAGTTACAACCAGCCCTTGGGAATGAACTGAGTTTGTAAGTCAAGGGTCTACTCTACTCGAATCCTTTCTCTGCTGCCTACATCTAGTACATATCTCAGTGACATCAGATTGCCTTCCTTATCCACCAATGTGAGCAAGAACATATCTTGTCATGGCCTCAGCTGGGATAAACAGAGTCTCTGGTTGGGAGGGTGTACTTCACACACCCATAGGATATAAGAGGGAGAAAAATGAGATTTGCTAGACTTCAAAACTAGATCCTAGAAGGAAACTACTCATTCAAAAATATGGAGAAAAAATTTTTTTTTGCATTTTTGCACTCATTTCCTTTTTCCTACTCCTTTTCTCTTTAAAAAGTTTTAAATTCCCCATATTCTTTTTCTTCATTTTTCTTTATATTTCTTATTTATTCCTGTTACTTTTATTTAATTCTGTAAATAGCCCATTCTATAAAAGGATGCTTTGTCTTACTTTTTCTTTTTTACATTTGCCTATTTCCAACTCCCTAAGATCAATTACTCAGAGAAACCTTAAAAACAACATAACATAAAAATACATTTAACAGCAGCTAGATGATGCAAAGAAAACTAATTTATGATTTACTGGAATAAGTGAAAAATCAGAAGTCTGCACAAAGGCATAAAAACTGTTTACAGTGAGACTAGAAGACTTTCCAAATACTGGGGAAGAATTAAACATACACATGAGTGAGGCATATAAAACTCCAAATAGCCATGATGAAAACAGAACTTCTCCACATCAGATCATACTCACAATACCGGAAGTCCAGCCCAAGAAAAATGAATCACTTATAGAGGTAAACACTTTAGAAGTAGAGCAGTCTTTTCTCATCATACAGGCCAGGAAAGCTTGGAGTGAAGTATTTTAAGCCCTAAAATATACCAACTTCCAACCCAAACTTATATATCCTGCAAAATTTTCTTTCAAAATTGATAGAGAAATAAGGTATTTCCATGACAAAGGGCACCTCAAGAAATTCACAGCCACCAAGCCAGCACCACAAAACATTGTGAAGGATATGCTACAGAGAGACAATGAAGCTAACAAAGCTACAAAATCTAACAGAATAAATACACCATGGAGTGTGAGCAGTTAAGCAGAAGGGGGGCAGCACAAAAATACTGCAATGACATGAATAAGTCAGTATCTTTCAGTACTAACTATTAATGCAAATGGTTTCAATTCCCCATTCAAATGACAAGGACTGGCAGATTGGATCAAGAAACAAAACCCAATGATATTCAGTATAGAAGAAATACATTTAATCCAGAAAGTAATACACCAATTAAAAATCAAAGAATTGGATTTGGCCTTCGTAAGAAAAAACGACCAACCAAAAAAACTCCAGGTCCTGATGGGCTCAATCCTGAGTTCAACAAAAACTTTGGGGAGATCTAACATTAATTACTTTTCATACTCTTTAATGAAATCAAAAGATAAGGAGTATATATCCAAAGTCATTCCTCAAAGCTAACACTCCCCTGATCCCAGGATCAGAAAAGGACCCAAACAGAAAAGTGAATTACACATTAATCTTTTAAATGTATACTGATGCAAAAATCCTCAACTAGATAATGGCAAAGAATTGGAAACTATATTCCATGCAGTGGGAACCTAGAGAAAAGCAGTAGTAGGTACCTTAATTTCAGACAAAGATTTCAAATCAAAACTAATCAGAAGAGGGAAAGTGGGTCACTATATATTGGTTAAGGGAACAATTCAACAGGAAGAGATAATAATTACAAACACACTTGCATCAAAAACTAATGTACCCAACTTAATAAAACAAATACCACTGGACATAAACAATCAGATAAATACCAACACAATTATAATGGGGGAACTTACTACCTCACAGTCACAAACAGATCCACTGGACAAAAAAAAAAAAAAAAATCAACAAAGAAATACCAGAGCTGAACCAAACCTTTGAACAAATAGACTTAATAGATATCCACAGAGTGTTCTACCCAACAACAGAATACACATTCTTCTCAGTAGCATATAGCACTTTCTCCAAAATAGATATGCTAGCCCATAAAACATGCTTAAGTAAACACAAAATAATCAAAATTATCCTATGCATATTATTAGAACACAGTGCAATGAAACTAGAAATCAATGGCAAGAGAAATTATGCAAACACAGGGAACTGTTGAATAATCAATGGGTCATCACAAAAAAAAAAAAAAATCAAGGAAAAAATGAGTTCCTAGAATCAAATCATAATGACAGTAACTAGAACCTCTGGGACACAATGAAAGCAGTCCTAAGAGGAAAGTTCATAGCTGTCAATGTACACATCAGAGAAACAGAGTGAGCCCAAACAAATAACGTACTGATGTACCTCAAGGTCCTAGAAAAAGAACAATCCAAATCCAAAGGTAGCACAAACAAGAAAATTATAAAGATCACAGCAGAAATTAATGAAATTGAGACTTAAAAAAATACAAATATTAGTGATTCAAAGAGCTGGTTCTTTGAAAGGATAAACAAAATAAACCCATAGCCAGTCCTAGCAAAAAAGAAAAGCCTCAAATCAATGCAATTAGAAATGAAAAAGGTGTAATCACAATGGACTCTGCTGAAATCCAGAAATTATTAGTAACTATTTTGAGAACTTGTACTCTCATAGATGGAGAATTAAGAAAAAAATGGATTCTTAGATATATATGAACTACTGAATCAGAATCAATAAGGTATAAAACCCTGAATGATCCAATATCAGGAAATGAGACTGGAGAGGTAAGAAAAAACTACCAACCAAAAAAACTCCAGGTCCTGATGGGCTCAATCCTGAGTTCAACAAAAACTTTGGGAAGATCTAACATTAATTACTTTTCGTACTCTTCAATGAAATCAAAAGATAAGGAGTACATCCAAAGTCATTCCTCAAAGCTAACATTCCCCTGATCCCAGGATCAGAAAAGGACCCAAACAGAAAAGAGAGTTACATACTAATCTTTTAAATGAATACTGATGCAAAAATCCTCAACTAGATAATGGCAAGAAAGGTATAACAAATAATCAAAAACATTACACATAGTGACCACAAAGGATTTCTCAGAGATGCAGAGATGGATCAACATATTTAAGTAAATAAAAGTAATCTGTCACATATACAGAAGCAAGGCTAATCACATGATCAGCTCAACTGAGGCAAAAAAGCAGCTGACAAAATCCAGTATCCATCTATTCATGATAAAAAGAGAAAATACGAATAGAAGCTGTTTATCTCAATCTGATAAAAGCTACCTCTGACAAACTAACATCTTATTAAACAAAGAGAAGCTGAAAGTTTCCCTCTATAAGCAGGAACAAGATAAGGTTGTCCACTATCACCACTTCTATTCAGTATAGTTCTTGAAACATTAGCTGGAACAATCAGACAAGAGAAAGATATACAAGGGATATAAATAGGAAAGGAAGAAATTATCATTATTTGTAGATGACATGATCCTCTACATAAATGATTCAAAAAATCCCACCAAGACTCTGAGACTAAATAAGCAAATTTAGCCACAAAGCAGAATATAAAGTCAATGCACAAAAATTAATAGTGCTCCTGTACATCAAAAATAAATTCACCAAAAAACAAATTAGCGAAACAATACCTTTCATAATAGTGTTAAGTAAAATCACATACTGAAGAATTAACCTAATCAAGGAAGCAAAAGACTTCTAAAATGAAACCTACAGTACTCTGAGAAAAGAGATTGAGGAGGACATCAGATAATAGAGTACTGTCTCCCGTTTCTGAAAAGGCAGAACATAGTCAAAAAGGCCATACTTCCAGCACTGATATACAGACTGAATGTCACCCCAATCAAAATGCTGAAAGCATTCCTTCCAAAACCAGAGAAAACAATCCTAAAATTTATATGGAAACAGAAGAGACTTAGAATAGCAAAAGCAATTCTGGCCAATTTGCACAATGCAGAAAGAATCATAATTCTGGATACCAACTCATACTACAAAGCTACAGTGATAAAAATAGCACAGTACTGACAAAAAAAAAAAAAAAATCAGACACATAGATCACCGGACTACAACAGAGGATGCAGAAACAATTTCAAGCACATTCAACTACCTGATGTTTGACAAAGGGGCCAAAAACATGCTGGAGAAAATATAGCCTCTTTAATAAACAGTCATGGACAAAGAGGCTATTCACATGCAGATCATTAAATCTAAATCCATATCTCTCACCATGTACTAAACTAAAATCAAAATGGACCAAAGACCTAACTATTAAAACAGAAAAATTCTGCTGGAAGATAAAGTAGGTAATAAAACTCTTGAAGATATAGGTATAAACAAGGACTTCTGAAGAGAATTCCATGGCACAAGAAATAACAAGAATCAAGAAGCAGGATTATATCAAGTTAAAAAGCTTCTGCACAGGAAAAGAAACAACCAACAGAGTGAAGACATACCTATAGAATGGGAAAAAACATTGCTTACTATTCCTTGGGTAGAGGAGTAATACCAGAATATATGAAGAGCAACAACAAACAATTAGAGCCCCTCCAAAGTAAAAGATCCAGTAAAAAATGGGCAACTGAAATGGAACAGATACTTCTCAATAAATATATGAAAACACATCCAACATCTCTGGCCATTAGAGAAATTCAAATTAAAACAATACTGAGAGTCCTCCCTCCCCCAGGTAGAATGGCTATCATCAAGAAATCTGATAATAACAAATGCTAGCAAATCCCTGGGGAAAAAGGAACCCTTCTTCATAGGTGGTGGAAATATACGCAAGTACAACCGTTAAGAAAATCACTATAGGGATTCCTCAATAAACCAAAAAAAGCAATTCCATTTGACCCACTGATTCCTCTCCCATGTATCTTCACAAAAGAGTTAAAAACTGCACAGTACTGTGATACATGGCTACCCATATTTATTGCAGCACAATTCACAATAGATAAATCTTGAAGTGGCTCATATGTCCATCAACAGATGAATGCAGTACTACTGTACAACAAATTAGGATAAACTGGAATCATCTGTAGGAAAATGGATACAGCTTGAGACCATAATGTTAAGTGAAATATATCAGACAAGCTTACATATTGAATGATTCCTCCAACATATAAATCAGGAGTAAATTAAAATACAGATAATGGGAAAAAAAGATGGGGAGAGGTGGGAAGAATCAAGAATAGGGAAAAATTACAGGTGGGAGGGAAAGAATAGAAAGAGGATGTAAAAAGAATTCAAATGTGTTATGTATACATTCTTCACAATAAATGTGATCATTATGTACTGCTAACATATATGTACACAAATTTTAAAAATGAATTGAAAAGTATAGTTAAATCATTACCTGGTCAGTTTGCTTTGGTACTGGAAATGCAGCCACTGGTATTCTGATGAGCTAATGGTGAATTTTCTAAAGTACAAATCATTCACCTAGTTTTAAAAACTAAAGGCATAAAACTGAGTGAATTTACATATATGTTTAGTAAACCTTAGGACTGTATCCACACAGTTCACGTCATTCTAAACAAGGCGAATTTTCCTTCTATCCATTAAAAAAATGTATCACTGGAAAGAAAGCAGTAGACATTTCTAACTGAGCGGAAAGTTTTGCACAGAAACATGAATCAACTCGACCGACACAAGGGGATTATGATACAATGGAAACTATTTTGAAATCTTAGTAGATGTATTCCCTATTATGAATGATAAAATATACACATAAAAGCACCTTATAATGTTGTAAAGAGGAGAAAATGTAAGCAACTGCCAAGAATTTCCTCTTAAGGCTGCACTTTTTCATTTAGAGATCTAATCACTAAACTTCAGACAAACTACTTTGGTAACACACTACCTCCATCTTAACATGCTGGCATCTAGCTAGAAATAAACCTAGGTCACCTAGGTTTATAATCACACTAAAGAATGTGAGAGCCACCAGAAATTCTAAATTATTTCACAAAAAATATGTCCTTCCCTTCCCAATCTACTCTGCTCTCTTGAAGTATATATCTGGCCTCTGTCTCTCTCATTTGCAGATGTATGGAAGTTCACAAGACATAGTGCCAGTTTCAGCACCATAATAGAGTGTGAAAGACACAATACCCAGGAGTTCCAAGATCTTGCACTTATGAATGTTAAAATTAACTGGGCTGCAAAGATCCCAGTAAGCAACCCAGTACAGCCATGCCTTGAAAAAAGAAAAAAGAATTGTGTAATAGAACAAGATTTTGCATGCTGAAGCGAAATATTTTAAAACATCTGTCAGCTGGGCGTGGTGGTGCACACCTGTAATCACAGCACTTGGGAGGCTGATGCAGGTGGATCACTGCAAGTTCAAGGGCAGCCTGGGCTACACAGTAAGTTCAAAACTAGCCTGAATTATAAAGCAAGACCCTGTCTCAAAAAAAAAAAAAAAAAAAAAAAAAAAAAAAAAAAAAAAAAAAAAAAAAAAAAAAAAAAAAAAAAAAAAAAAAAAAAAAAAAAAAAAAACCCAACAAAACATCTTTGTTTTGTTCATTTTAGTAGTATTTGTAGAATTTAAAACCTACATACACATACACAAATGTTCTCATGGAAGATTATGTTGTTTGGGGTTAACCTCGGAATTATTCAATTTCTTATCAATCTTTTAATGGACATTTTAAAGAATAAATCCAACTCTGAAAAGACTGAGGCTATCTATCCAATTGCTAGGACAATACAAACAGGAAAACTTTAAGCAAAAAGACCTCAGTAGTAGTTTCTCTACATTTGTGAATGTCTCTGATCAAGGTAGACTAATTTTTGCTTTGGCTTTTTAATTTCTCCAGATATATGCAATCAGTTGTGACATCTGCTGTTTATTAGGACTCAAATGGTAGAGACAGAAACATGATTTGAATAAAAAGGAGGAATTTATTATACTTGGATCTAACAGAACCTAAAGATAGTAGCGTAGCTGGGCCTCAGTGAAGTAACTAGAACCAGACTGGAATGCTACCAGGATTCCTTCTCCATCATTTTTTTGTTTTGTTATTTTGAGATGGGCTCTTTTTGTGTTGCTCAGGCTGGCTTTGAACTCTTAGGCTCAAGTAATCCTCTTGAAGCACCAGCCTCCTGAGTAGCTAGGCATGCTACGACTGTGTCTTGCCTTCAAAATAATAATTTCTTCTCCCTGTACTTTGGCTTTATTCCTCTTTCACAGAGTAACTTTTCCCATGTAGTTGAAACTTGATCACATATAACCCCTGTTTTATAACTCACAGCTTTAGCCCCCAGAAAGTCTATATCAGTTCCAGTAAGCAAAATTGTGTGGAAAGCCTCTGGTTCAGTCCAATGCCTATGGCTGGGGAAAGGGCACCTGTGACAGGACCAAACTAAGTCATTTCCTCTACACCAAATCAGGTGTGTGTGAATGTGGTCATTCTATAATGACATGACCAACTAAGTTTAGGGTGGATGCAGCACAGATCTTTGGGAGGACTGGGAAGGTGATTTGAGAAAGGCCTTGGTTGGTGAGCAAACTTTCTATTCTTTTCTATGCATATATCAAGTTGTGTTGCTTATACACTGCTTTATTTCAAATACTATTTTGGCAACACATTGCAGGCATCAAAATGTACTACTGAATAGGTGCCACTTTAGAATTTAGGTCCAGTAGTGCATGCAAGTGTGTGGCACGCTGCCTGTTTCTCGCAGTCATTTTCTTAGATAATCTTGCTCATCTAAGGTCCAAATAATGTTTTGAGCTATACAAATAATTTCCACATCGAAGATATCATTCAAATTAGGACAAAGTTCAAAAGCCTCAAGAGCTACCAATAACTTATTTAGTCAAATTTAGAAGTTATCTTTGTGTTAGCTCCATTTTCTTTCTTGGCAATTGTGAAAGTGTCAATGAAAATCAGAAGAGGAAAACAATCAAAAGCTTGACCTTCTTTTGGTAGGAGAAGGTGTCATGAATAATCAGTGGATTATAAAGCTCAAGTCTGGAGCTGTTAAGTGTGAAAATCCATGAAATTCTATTTGGAGACACTCCCTAAATTCAAATAAAATTGTACATGTAATTGGAAATGGGTATTGAAAAGGTTGATGAAAGGAAGAATGATATTCTACTTTATGCATTTTCCCAATTCTATTTTCTCAATGAGAAGAGCAAGAAGAGACTTAAGATACTAGTGAACATTTAGAGGCATAGAACTCCAATTTTCTTTTTTAACTATGGAAACAGTCAAACACACAGCAGTAGAGAGAATAGTATACAGTGAGCTCTCATTCACTTGCTTCCTACTTTTAACAACAATCAATTCATAGTTGACCTTATTTCATCTACACTGTAATTCTTATCCAGAACACTGCACTGACTTTTTTGAAGCAAATCCTAGCATAATTAAAATATCAATAAATCCTTAATATTAGCAATATTTAGTGTTAAATTTTTGTCAATTATTTATAAGTATATCTTACAGCTTATCTGTTTGAACTGGGAGCAACATATTGCATTTACTTAATGTATCTCATATCTAAAACATATGTTTTCCTCTTTTACCATTTGTTAAAAACAATTGGATCATGTCCTATATAGTTTCTCAGCTTCTTTATTTTATTCACTGCATCCCTGTGGTGTTATTTAATATATTCCCCTGCCTCCTGTATTTTCTATAAACTCGTAAGACTTAGAGGCCTGTGCAGATCTAAGTTTGATTTTTCTGAACAAATACTTCGTAGGTGGTACTGAGATGCAATAATAACCAGCTGCCCTCTTAACGGTTTAATGGTCATTTATGAGACTGTTCAGGTGTTTTATTTCACTAAGCACTGCAAAATGATAGTATCCTATTCTCTTATCCTTCTTCATTAGTTAGTTGGGGTATTTTTATAAGGGGAAACTTTCCCACCTCTCCTGTCACCTTCTTAGATACATGTGAGTATTCTATTCACATTTTTCTCTGCCTTATGTTTTTCACTTAACAATTTATCCTAGAGATCATTTCACACTATTTATAAAGCTATTTCTCATTCCTTTTGCAGGTGCAGTTTATTCAAGCCCGGCCTAAGTGATGGACACTTGAGTTGTTCCCAGTTGTTTTTCCTCTTTTCATTTTAAAATTTATTTCTGTGACATTCAAAGTCTTAAGACAGTCAGGTAGGACAAAAGTCAAATTTCAGGACAGAGGAAAGAACTCGCTAAAGGGGCCCTTTCCACTGTAGCATGGGTATGGTTACGGAACATTATCTTTTCAAGCATGGTTTATCCAAACTGTTAGAAAAGGTAAGTGTTTGAGACCCTATTTCCTGGCCCCTTCACCTGCCTCTATTCTGTTCTTCATCTTGTCCTGCTTCCTAACCGGGTTTCCAAGGGTCCCAGCCCTTGCCGGTGATGGTCAGAGCAGCATTTCTTATCTTCACATAGCTTCATGCTACAGACCTGACCTCACTGGGCCTGGTACTGGAGCCTACTCACGCCCAAGTCATTGCTTTCTGGTGATTCCTGTGGCTGCTAATATCTGTCAGAACGGTAAAGGCAGGAGCAGGGCTAACGGAGCTGGCACTAGGACTCAGGGCAGCACAACCACAGCTCCAAGGTTTCGGGGGCAATAATCATGGGTTTAAGGAAGCAGAAATGGGAAAATCAGGATGACCTGATTTGAGTCAGTGTTTCTCTTTTATTAACTTTTCACATGTCGTAATGAGCTAGTACTAGGTTCTAATTCTCAGAGGATGGTATGCTTATGTGACATAGATATAAATGATGTAGATATATTATTCTTGGCCTCTAGTTTTTAGGGTCTCCCTTTTGCGATGGGTAATTTTAGGAACAAATTTAACTGCATTAAGGACTACCTAGAGAACTGGTCAAGCATTATTTTTGGATATATCTGTGAGGGCGTTTCTAGAGGTGTGTGAGACTGAGAGGATGGAGGTTGGACCTATCTGTCTACCTTGAGAGGCATTTGCAGTATTCCCTCTCCCTGGAATGTGCTTTCCTTCGATAAGCGCATGGTCCACATGCCTCAGGCCTTTATCAAATGCCACCTTTTTAGTGAAGTTTTCTCTGGGCACTCTGTTTAAACCAGCAGCCCCCCTCCCTTTGACCCTGCTTTCCTTCCCTGATTTATTCTGCTTCTCTTCTCTTATTGCCATTTAACATTTTATTTTGATGATGGTCTGTTGCTTCTCACAAAAGTACCGATTTTTATTTAATTTGGTAATATACGCTAGTGCCTAGAAATCTACCTGGCACATAGTATGTAGTCAAGAAAAGTATTTTGTCCCAATACTGGGACGCAAAGCCAGGCCTCCAGCATACTAGGCAAGTGCCCTACCACTCAGCTATCTACCTAGCGCAAGAAACAGTGCTGAATGAGTGAATGAATGAATGAGGACAGTGAAGGAAAAGAAAACACATGAGGAGAATAAAATGTGACATTTAACTTAATGATAACTAAAACTAGGACTCTAGTCCTAGGTATTTTGCTTTTTACCAAATGTGGCATTTAAGCCTTAAAGCAGGGGCTGTATTTAATTTACATTATACATACTGCATAGGAAGATTAAGACTTACAAAAAACTAAGGAAATACGCAAGAACTTCATAACCACCGACTGCTCATGGTCTAATGTAGGTTCAACACAGCTAGCTTTGATGACTACTGAAGTTTATTTGTGGTCAGCCCCACAAAAGGGGCTGTACTAAATACCTAGTAACCAAAGAACAATAGAGATTAGAGCTAAATGGAAAAAAATCTCAGTCATGACATTATTTTATATTATTGAGTGGTTGAAAATATTCACAGAGTATTCAAAGTGTGGATTTAGTCTATCCTTTGGTTGTGTCCTATAATTCCTGACCCAGTGTTACAGGATCTAGGGGCTTACCTTAAACCAGGTAATATACAGCTGGTTCAAAGCTCTTAGACACCAACAAATACTGAAAACCTAGTGCTTCATTCAGCCCTTTAAAATTTATTTTTCTTTGTGTTTTTGTGGTGCCACGATTAAAACCATGGCTTTGAGTAAGGTAGGCAAGTGACGTAAACTACATCCCCAGCCCTCCAGAAAAACTTTGTGACTGATGGATGCGCAACTACAGGAATCATTTTAGTGACTTTGGGGTGCTGGTACTTAAAAAAGAAAAAAAAAAAAAAAACCACTCCAGTTATTTTTGCTTTGCTAAGGCTTCTCAACTTCAATCTCATCTGTCAGTCAAATCTAACAGTTTCAGTGCTCTCATATTACAGAAATTCATACCAATAGTAGCACAACCACTTTCTCTGTTACTTTTCAAAATCAAGAGCAGAATGTAGCCAGAGATATAGCTCAGTGGCACAGACCCTGCCTGGCTGGCAAGCTCAAGATTCTGAGTTTGATTCCCTGTACCAAAAAGAAAAAGAAGAGCAGAATGTACAATATCAGCTTTTAGCACAACACAGAAGTTATAAGTTACTGTAAAATCAGGTTAATATGTGATTTATAAAAAAGTGACACTTCTTCAAAGCAGAAAATCTACTTTGCAGAAATATGTTCAGAGATAGAATATAGGTATTTCATTAGAAAAAAAAAATTATGTAAAAAGAAAAACTTGCAATTCTAGAATTTAGGGAAGCAGAAGCAGGAGGATCCAAAGTTTGAGTACCTCCTGAACAACTTAGTAAGACCTTATCTCAAAATAAAAGATAAAGGGCTGGAGGCTGCAGCTCAGTGGTATAGTGCCCCTGGGTTCTGTCC
Organism: Dinomys branickii; assembly: GCA_004027595.1. Lineage (NCBI taxonomy): Eukaryota > Metazoa > Chordata > Mammalia > Rodentia > Dinomyidae > Dinomys > Dinomys branickii. The sequence continues at coordinate 47,447 of PVLD010010184.1, read as the reverse complement.
CCAGAACCACACATACACACAGTCACAAAGAAAGAAAAACAGAAACGTATGTTTATGTAAAAAACTACAAGTGGTTTTGACTTCACAAAATCTTAAAAAGCATAAAATCAAAAGACACAAAATTAAATAGCATAATGTCAAAAGTACTTTAATGTTTGAATATATACTATCTTTAAATATCTTACTCATGATAACATTTATATATCAAACACAAACCAGTTCTTCTAAAAATAAAAATTAGACTACCTAGATCTAAATATATAGGTAGTAAGTCTGTGGGGAACTATAATTCAAAAACTGAAATGCTAGTTTCAAGCTTCAATGTCATAAAATATAACAGTGGTTTTAGTGTGCTAGTATATGATTGATATATAGGATATAGCTATAAACTTACAAGCTTTGAATCATATGAACACTGTGTATCCATTTAGGGGATGAGAGAAGCTATTTTATTCAACTTAACTCACTTAAGAAAACCTATACATAGGTCACTGTTCTATGTCCTTAGGGAACATAGACTTCTTGAAGTGTCTGAAACTCAGAAGGAAGAATAGGACAATAATTTACAAACTAAAATAACGTACAAATGAGAAACATAAAATGCTGAAATCGAAAGAATAGTATTGATGGTGGTAAGTTACTGCTATCACTACCGCCACCAGCACCCCCACCGATTCCCAAGTGCTCTAGGCTTCTCAGAGTTGTGCAATCTAATAGTCCAATGAAGTAGCCACTACCCTTTCCCTCAACTCCAATTTTGTAAGTGAAAGGACTGATTTTATTGCATTTAAATACACTTGTCCTACATCACACAAATCTGTAAAGTGGGGGTCCAGATTTAGACCCACATCTGCTTGACACCGGTACTTTTGCTCTATCTGGCATATTTGACTGTCCCCTGCAGCTCAGATGGTAACATCCAAGAGCAGCTCCTTTGGGAATGAGGTTTAAAGGAGTGTACAGATGTACGCTGGTGGTTTGGGCAGTGACACAGAGTCAAGTTCGCTCAGGTGAAGGCACAGAGGTAGCAGTGAATATGCTGTTTCTAAGGGGCTCAAAAGCAGCATCACAGGAGGGAGTGGGTTAAAGTGCTTTCTGTGGCCCCGTGAGTTCCCCTGAGGAGGCCAGGGACTGAGGAGGGAGAGTGTACGGAAAGCATGCCACAGTAGTGCACACTTTCATAATTCCAGTACTCCCAGAGAGTGGGTCAGGAGGTTCAGCCTACTTGGGCAACTTAGCAAGACCTTGTCTACAGAGTTTTTTTTTTAAAGTGTAAGAATAAAAGAGGTCCAAGAAACGTAACTCTGGCCACCTTTAAGCTCAGCTTCCAGAGTAGGGGGAGGAAATATAAAAAGGAAGTAGAGGAAACTAAGACATTCCTACATGAAACCAGAAGACAGTATTAGGAAGGGGAATGAGTTTTAGCAGTTTTAGGCAGGAAGGTGAGGGGAGCTGAAAACTTAGAGCTGACCTGACCGGGAGAGAATAAACAGTGAGATCTGGTAGGCCCTGTTGCAGGGGTAGAAGTCCGACGGCTGGGGCCTGAGAAGTGCATGGGGTGCGAGAAGCACGCAGCAGGTATGCTGGACTTTTAAGAGCTTTTAAGAGCTTGGTGGTAAAAAGGACACAGGTTATACACTAAGAGTAACAATGATATGAAGAAGGCTTAAAAAGGAACATACTACCTAAAAGTGGTTCTGAAACACAAAATGGTCATTCTAGAATTAATTTTTAATTTCATAAATTCACTGCTCTAAAAACTTCAAGTCACTCTGGCATTCACATCCTGACATGTACATGAACTTAACTGTGAAGACAAATGTAGTAGCATCTCAGAAAGAAACCAAAAATTCTCTGTAAAATGACTGGAACGGCTACATTAAAAGCTCTCCTCAAACTTCTAATGCTCGAACAACTGCAACTATAACTTGATGGTGAGTTTTTCTGCCAGTGGGTAGAATGCCCCCAAATATAGTACACAAACAACCTAATGACACATAAAATAATTATTCAAAAACTTTAGATCTTTTCCACTGTCAAATAATTTTCCTTTGTATTCACATTTTGTTTGTTTTACCTTAAGTCACCTCCTCATCGTGCTGACATCTACTACTGATGATTATATTAGACCTAAAAGTGTTCTTAAACAAACGAAAAATACTGACTTCCATTCCTCAAGGTTCTGCTTCTAATTTTCAAGAGGAAATTAAATAATGTATAAATCAAATCCTGGGCCTAAGCCCAGACAGTCGAACATCGTTTTGTCCTTTCAAGGAGAGGAGGAAGTGTCTGCTGTGGCAGGGACACGCCAAGAGAAATAAAACTTAACCTCAGTCCATGTGAAAGTGATTTTAGATAATCGGGGTGTCTGCAAATAGGTTAAAAATGAGACCACATACTAACATGGAACTTTCCATGGAAGTAAAAAAGATGAATCAAGGTCTAACCCCCATCTTAAACACAAAATATGTTGGGAAAAGGCATGGCCTTTGAAATTCTACAAAAAGGCATCAGAGCAAAGGAGAAGCGGCCAGGGAAGGACGGCTGACAGACAAGTCAGACATTAAAATGTATTTCCTCTTCCACTTACTGGGGGCTCACAATTAGATTTCTCTGCACTGCAATGCCAGATTCAAAATGAGGTGTGTGTTAAGTAAAAGAGAAAGGGAAAAGAACAGACAGAGGAAAACGTAAGTGTTGTGGGTGGACAGCAGGTAGGAAGGAGGATGATGAAGAAGTTATTTGGATTGGGGGCAGGCAAATTTATTCTGTAATTTGTCAGACTGCAAATAGTTAGTGAATAACATAGTCCCTCCTGTATCTATTTAAATCGTCCTTGTTGCAGGAAAGCAGTAAGGGGTAAAATGCAGTATGTGTCTATGTCCTAATAAAACTTTGGATACTAAAATTAGAACTTCATACATTTTTCATATGTAATGAAATCTTATTCTTTTGATTTTTATTCAATCACTTTAAAATGTACAGTTATTCTTGGCTTACAGGCTTTATAGAAACATGTTATGGGCCGTATTTGATCCTTGGACTAAAGTGTGCTGACCCTTGAGTTAGATGATCAACTACCCATTCTAAGGAGAACAGTCCTGTGAAACTGGCCCAAACTATATTTGCGATTCTGGTAAAAACATTTTTTTGTTAATTAGCCAACTGGCAAGATGGTAATAATGGTAGAAAACATTTATTTGGAAGATATAGTAGATTTTCCCTAGTGCTGTAAAACAAGGCAATTTCTCCTCTTTTCTTACCAGAGTATTTACACTAGCATAAAAATCAAGTTTATGTAATGAGAAACTTTGAAGTAAAATGCTATATAATAATATGCAATATTTTTCAGGGATCAGGAATGACAGAAATATTACTCCCTTTATTAGAATAATCTAGTATTGTATTGTATATACATCCTTTGCAGCATAATGCTAGCCTGGAATTATACCTAAGTTTCCATCATCCCCTCTATGGAAACCAGAGAGCTAGTACACAGGATATTCTGGTGGTGCATATATTACAGATCACATTGTGCCAAAATTTGCATACAGCATCGAACTTAAACTTTCAGAAATAAAGGAAATATAGAAGTACACTGTAACTATGTACATAGTTTTTTTTTTTTTGTTTTTGTTTTTGTTTTTTCCGGGACCGGGGATCGAACTCAGGGCCCTAGTGCTCAGCGGCAAGCACTTAGCCCACTGAGCTGTACCTCCAGCCCCTATGTACATAGTTTTTGTGAAGCAAAATAATTTTTACACATTAAAGTGTTCTGACACAAAACGCCAACTTCCCTTTTTGTCAAAGTGCAGTGTAGTGGTACATCAGTTCACAAATTTAATTTGTTTTACAATTTTGGAGAAGATGGCTGTGGTTGTTTGTGTAGGGAAGATGGTTGTGGTTGTGGCTGTCACCAGATGTGGAGTTTGTGAATGGAGGCAAAATTTTGTCAAATGCTTTTGAGAACTGAATTGTTAGTGAATATAAGTGTTTGTGAAAGGAGACATTACTAACCCTCTCAAAAGATCCTGATGGAACCTTGATAAAAGAAACAAACCTGATATAGTCCTTCTTTTTTCTTCCTCCCCCTTCTCTTTTCTTCTTCTCTTTACTTTTAAAATAATCTCAGTACTACTACAGTATCTCTTCTGTGAAAAAGGAGGCCTGCCTTTTTAGGATACTTCTCAGCTACCCTAGCCCTTATTGACTAAACCAGCCACAGAGCTCTGTTCCTCTTACCAAAGGAGGCACTGTATGACCACCTGATCTAGACAGATCATATTTTAAGCATAACAACGATGTTAGGAAGGTTTAAAAAGGGAACATACTATTCGAGAGTGTTACATATGTATTTTTATGGATCAATTACTCATCGCATAAATTAGATCCTAGTGAATGTGCAGAGTATATTCAGGCCCATTTTAGAGAAGGCATGGAATTTAAAGACAACTCATTCAACGAAATGATCTATTTGGTGGGATCATTTTGCAGTACCATTTCTAGCAATCCATTGTGGTGAACATATCTGCCTTTACCATCTACATGAAGGTGGAGAGAGGTGACCACAGAATGTGGAAAGGCCAAGTGTATGAAACTGGTGTGTAGACAGGGTCAGACTCAGTGAATGGCCTTTTATTTTTTTCTGTCTCCTTCCATTTTCTCCCATTTTGTTCCCTCATTATCAATATCCTGTATTAGAAGGTAAATTTGTTACAAATAAGTTGATACACTGTCAACTGCAGCCCACACTTTACATTAGGACTTACTCTTATTCTATATCTGATGTACATTTGTATAAAACACATGTGGATGTATATCTTACAACATCATATACAATGGTTTCACTGCCTTACAACACCTCTCTGCTGAGGCTTTTAGGCTCTCCTCTCTCCTAATTTCTGGCAACCAATGACCTTTTATCTTCATAGTTTTGCCTTTTCCAGAATGGCATATATTTGGACTCATAATGCATAGGCTTCTATCCTTTAGTGATATGCATTTGAGGTTCTTCCATGTATTATCCTGGATGATCGCTCATTTCTTTGAGGCACTGAATAATTTTCCATTGTCCACATGTACCGGTTTACTCCGTTTACCTATTAAAAACATCTTGGTGACTTTATTTTAAGTTTTTTCCTGTGTTAAAGTCGAATGACACTGAAGGAAGACACAGTCTTAATTAGCAACCTAAATAACCCCCTAAACAAGTATACAGACGTCGAGGCTCAGAAACTAAGTTACTGACTCATGGCAATGCTCTCTTCCCAGCGTATGTGTCTCCGTCTAGCCTCTGACTTCATCACCACTGCAGAGTAATGCTCTCCTCATCAGCAGCCTACGGGTCTAAGGAGCTGCTAAATGCCACCACCTACGCTTCTGCCACCAGACAAATTTGCTTCCTTAGAACTCTAGCATACTATTTAAACTTCGTAAGAAAATATAACTTAGCTTTGTATGTTCTAGTGTCCGTGGGCCATGGGTTCCTTTCTTTCACACTGAAGTAATGAAAAACTATTAAGATGTTTAAAAGAACAGACCAATGGGTGTAGCGGTGGACATCTATAATTGCAACACTCTGGGAGGCTGAGACAGGAGTATCACAACAACGTTGGAGCAGCCTGGACAACTTAGTAAGACCTGTCTCAAAATAAAAATAAAAAGGATGGGGGATGTAACTCAGTGCGAAGACCCTAGGTTCAATCCCTACTACAATGATGGAGAACCTTCTAGAGCTTTCAGTGATAACAGCCAGCCAGCTGCAGTATGTGTGCCATAGGTTTACCACCACTTGGTACTATCTCCAAAACAAAAGAATAAACAAACCAAATGAGATCAGAGGGGGCAACCAAAACTTTATACAAACACTGCTTATAACTCAAGCTTACATAGGACTCAACATTTTCTGCAGACCGCAAAAATCAGTTACCAGAGAAGCAAACACACAGATTTATAGAGGAAACAGATCTTATAGAGTGTAACTGTTTGTGTTTATTTACATTTAACTGGACACACACGAGGCGAGAACAGTGGAAACTGGAGGGGTGGGTGTGGAAAAAAAGAGGCAACCACTCAAAAGTTTGTCGGAAGGAAAAAGGACTACAGAAAAAGTTAAGGGGCATGTAGTTTAATGAAAGTACAAATTGTCTTTAGCACACTGTATGTGAAGGCAAATGTATCCGTACAACTGAAAAAATAACAGCAAACCTGTTTAATCATGTAGTATATGAGTCATATTTTTCGTCCAACCCATTGAGTAACTTCCTTTGTGATTCTCTTTACTGAAAATTATAACCATCAATAAACCTGACTTTGACCAAAATGTCTCAGATCACAGAGCAGCCAGAATTCTGCTATGACAGACTGATTGCTCTTCCTGTTGGGTTCTTGCCTAATCTTCATTCATATAGGAATGATATCCTCTCATTACAAGATGGCTTCTCAAAACACACAGGCTATTCTGGTGGGGAGTCCAATTACCATTTCCAGATTAAATCAGTGCCTACAGCACTTGTACCAGAGAATTGAGTAACATAATATGATAGGGCTTTAAAAAGTATGCACTCTTATATAATGAATTTGAACCCTGCTCAAAAGAGCAAACATCCAAACATTTTTTTAATCACTAAATATCAAAACTCATACTCAAGATAGAAAGAAGTCAGTAATGTCTCTCTCTCCTGCTTGGACCCATAAAAGTACACATTACTGCGGTTAGGATTTAATGGCGCTATAGTTTTTACCCTGAATGCCTCCCGAGCCCTCTGTGTTGGAGAGTCGGTCTGCAGGAAGGCACTACTGGCAGGCAGCAGAGCCTTTAGGAGTTGGGGCCTGCTAGAGCCTTTGGGTCACTGGCAGTGTGCCCTGTAAGGGACAGTACGCACCACAACCCCTCCTTTTTCTCGTTTTTGCTTCCTAGCCATAAGGTGAGCATTGTTCTTTGTTCTTCCACATGCTCCCTCCATAGTATGGTGCCCCTTCCACAGGCCCAAAACCAAGAGGGTCAAATTACTTTAGCCTAGAAGCTCTAAAACCATGTGCCAAAATAAACTTTGGTCTTTATAAGTTGATCATCTCTGGTATTTGTTAGGTTTTACACCCTTTCAATTGGTTTCAGATATCCCTAAAAGAACATGTACTATTTCTTTCCAACAGAAATCAGAGAGGTTTTAGTGTGGTAAACTTTCACAAAAATGAAATTGCATGCATTCAGTCTTTCATTAATCCAACAGTGAAGGGAAAACTTTGGGCCAGGCCACTAGGCTTTTTTGATCAATCATTTTATTCTGAGGATTCTAATACCATGTTACAAAGTGATTATTTCTCAAAAAAAAAAAAAAAAAAAAAAAAAAAAAAAAAAAAAAAAAAAAAAAGAAAAAAAGAAAATGGCTCTCAGATCACTGCAGAAGGGAAATTATTAAAATAATTGAGAAAACTAAGATTACATTAAGCTGTCATACCAAATAAACTAATTTTTTGTAAAGTGAATATAAGATGAGAACACAAACAAGCTATAGTAGAAGTTTAACTCTAGCAAAAATATTACACAGACAAGACTTCCAGCAGACAGGTTCTGAGCTAACCAGTAATTACTGAAGTCAAAACATGAAGAGATTACCTGCCATTTGTATATTCAATCCTACTTTACTGCAGAGGAAACAGTATTACTTTATGAAAAACAAATCTTCCATGAGTCTGTCACATCCATATATAGAGCTTCTTGCTCCTTGCGCAACATCTAATTAGGTACCATTTAATTTATTGAATATGTGCAATAATCAGGAAAAATTAAAATGTCTAAATAATCATTTACACTAACATCTTCACAGGCACAGGCATCTCAAATTCAATGTTTACATTGTAAGAATTAAAAAGATGACCAGTCCTTATATAGTAAGATTACAGCAATTCATTATATATGGATTCAGTATTACTACAGGTAAAAAAAAATACTTAGGCAATAAGACGCTTGGTACTTGGGGATCACAGAGACCAACCCTCCTTTTCAACATTCTAGCCTCTTACCTACAAAAGCATCTATAACCACAATCATCCTTTAAAATAACAGACCTTGTTTTCTTTCACAAAAAAGCAAAACTTTGTGCCCATGACCCCAACGCCTCGTAATCGTCATCAGTTCTCTTTTCTTTCTTGGATATATGCATTCATTTGTTTCTGTTGTCTCATTTTCTGCCTATAAACAAGCTCAAGTTTCTCCCATCCTACCCTCTTTCCCCGCCATCTCTCTAGCTACCAAGTAATCTTTTCTTTTCCTTAATTCAAACTTCTTGAAAGAGATATCTAACATCTCATCTGTTACCTTCATATCAGTTCTTCGTAATTCAGCTTTCACATTTACTACTCCACTAGAATTACTTTTAATGAAGTCATGAGTGACCTGCATATTGTTAAACTCAATATACCTAAACTTCTCAGTTGCATTTGGTAATAGTCTGTACCTCCTTATCTTTCAGAAATCTTATCTCCCCAAACCTTTATGTTTTACATTTTGGTACTCTCAAGTTTTCTTCTTGGTCTTTCTTGAAGTCAAGTAAACCCAGGTTACATATTGGTGAAGTGCTCAGTTGCCAGCACTAGCAACAAAGAGTAACTGAATGCCCAATATTAACACTTTAGAGAACAAACCAATGGCAGAGAGATCATGCACACTGAACCCTTTTCATGATGAAGGGTACAGTGTGTTTTTTACTGATTAGTAATACAGTTATTTTCTATTTAGTTTCGATTAGTTAGGGCTAATGGATGACTATTGCAACACTAAACAGGCAATCCTACCCACAGTTGAGATTCCTTAGGGAATAGGTTTGGATTATTCCAACAGTATAAGATCTTTCCTGTGACTTGGTGAAATACCAAAGGTGAAGAAGAATATAAATTGCCAGTGGAGAAAATAAGTCAAAACCTACTATGTACCTGCTGCCAGAGGCACGAACTCTACTACTTTGTTCTTGCTCAGAGTATCTAAATTTAAAAACAATGCACCTCCTTTCATCTTTTCTTTTAAATAATACAATCTTTATGTCATTTGCTTTTCTTCTGTTCCTTTCCTTTCTCTAATTACTATATCGAGAGAATACTGCTGATAGCTGAATTTACAATCTAATATAGGTTATAACATTTTGAAAGGCCACAAGCAAGACAGGGTCACTACATTTTGTATCTGGTAAACATGGTCAGATAACTTCTAGATGGTATTCTTTGGTTGGCAGAGTACATTTATGGTTGTTTACAAAGTAACTATCCATTATGTTTCACATATGCAAGTGTAGAGGTAAGTGTGCCTCATTTGTGAATCAAAGAAAAAGAATACACATATTGAGTCAACCAATAACAAATGCTGGCAATGCTGTGGGGAAATAGAAACTCTTCTTCATTGCTGGTGGGAATGCAGATTGGTGAAACCACTGTGGAAATCAGTTTGGAGATTCCTCGGAAAACTAGGTCTCAAGGTCCCATTCAGCCCAGCCATTCCCCTTCTCGGTATTTTCCCTGAAGATCTGAAAACATCATATCACAGCAATATATGCACTCATGTTTATAGCAGCACAATTTGTAACTGTTAAATTGTGGAAGCAACCCAAATGTTCATCCACTGAGGATTGGATAAAAAAATTGTGGTACTTTTATATAATGGAATATTACTCAATTATAAAGAAAGATAAACTTGAGGCTTTCACAGATAAATGGTCACAACTAGAGACCATACTCATGAGTGAAATAAACAAGACCTCCATGTGCAAGCAACATATTGTCTCACTAGTGTAAGAACCTGAAAGAGTGAATAAAAATTAGGAGGTAGGAAAGACACTATGAAATGAAAGGAACATGCTCAAAAGTAAAGAGCAACTGGGGTGAGGGAAAAGAGGAAAGAAAGGGAAATTATGTATGTATGTATATATAGGATAGCTAACATAGTTGTACTACTGACTTCTATTGCTTTACTGAAAGGAACAGTTAGTGATTGAGTATTTGATCAATCTTGCATGTCTCTATTTGTTTTCCTGAGAAATCACTTTGAAGATATCAGTATATAATACAACAACCACTGATAATATTACCTATCACATTCCTACAACTTTGTCTGTAACCCTGTATTGCTTGTATTGTTCTTATGCTATTTTGTAAATGGATGTCTGTTTAATATGTTTTCCTTCTTTTATTTTTAAAATAAACTAAAAAATGAAACAATAGATCAGTCTTTAATCTTTAATGTTTATGTAAATGCAGACTTATAAGACAGCAAAAGAAATTGGAAGGTTTCTTTAGAAGGAAAACAATACAACTATTCTAAACAAAACCACAGAAGTCAGTCTTCTAAATTAGAGCAAGTCAATGGAAAATATTTAAGATAGCCAGGGTTAGAAGGATTATTAGGTTGTTACAAATCTGTCATAAGTTTACAGAAACAGAAGTTTAGGATCCCAAGGTGGTCTCAATTTTCATTAACGCATAAATCAGCAAAAAATCCATTAAATATAACTAAGTGAACTTTCATTCTCATTAAAAAATACTGACAATGTAGTTCTAGCTAGAATCAAATGAAGAAAAATAGGGAAATAAGAAAACACATCCAGCCAACAGAAACTAGAACTGTATAGCTATATTTCTATGTAATCAGGATATTGTTTAACACTTACTTTCATTTTTTAAGTCCACTTTTTCCTCATAGAAGCAAGTGAAAAGAATCAAAGTCTGTTGATATTATGCTTTAAAATCTCCAAAGTGGGTAGACTTAGGAACCAAAGTGTGTTTTGTTTCTTTATTATCTACTAGGATACATCCTATTAGATATGTTCAGAAGAGATATGCTATACAGTTTGTCTTGGCATTGGTTTTAATATTATAGGTAATAGTGCAATGTAAGAGTCATACAGTAGATATCAACTCTCATAATTGTAAAGACAGAAAGTTTTCCAGAAATAATTTCATGTAAGAAATACAAAAAGCTTAAAAAGTTCCCAAGGCCATAAAAGTACTTATCAGTAGGGCTCAAAGTATCATGAATAGGGGTAAGACAAGGTTATTGCATCTAACATATTTGAAACATGTACACACTTCCCTCTCTAATGTACTTCTTCATTTAAAATGTGCCCCTCCTGCATGTATCACCTACTAGTAAAGTTATCCTGAGTTTTAAAACATGGCTATGTAAGACTGGCATTGTGTAATGTGCAATCTACATATAAAATACACATGTGTCCAAGTTAAAACTGCTTCTGATGCGTAGCGAGTCCCAGTTCCTAAGAATTTGTTTTTCCTATTCATGTAGGCAGAAGTATGTGATTCAAAAATACAGGAAGACAACAATAGAGAGGGTGGGGGGAGATATATGTGTATGTTTACTTCTGTCCTGGTTACTTTCTCTTGTTGCTGAGATAAAATACCTGACACCCAAAATTAAGGAAGGAAAGGTTTATTTAATAGCTTTACAGTTTGTGGAAGTTTTAATCTAAAATTAGCTGACTCCAAGGCAGAGTGGCACATGGCAGAAGACAACAGTTTACTGCAGCAGAAAACAGCAAAAGCAGGAAGAAGAAAAAAGAGCAGCAAGCAAGCCTCTTTTCCTCCCTTATATTGTATGCAAACTACCCATCTCAGGGTGGGGCAGCACTCACACCCATAATCCCAGCATTCGACCATGGAGCAATCATAAACTCTAGTAGCCCACTCCATGACTGCATGAGTCTTTGGGGGAACACCTCAGTTCTTTGAGGCAATAATTCTCCCTTGATATTAAAATTTATAAATTATCAGTTATAAATGAAGAAAAAAATAAATTATGAGCTAATACAGTAATTTTTACCTATAAACATTAAAAATTTGTAAATATCTTTTGCTACAGAAAATACATGTTCACTAAATGTAATTCACTGAAATGATATTTCAGTTCTGCTGCCCACAAGCTGGGATAAGATATTTAGGAAACACGTCCAACTTGAGGGTGATTGGTTTACTTTGACTCGTGGTTTCAGAGGGTTCTGTCCGTGCATCTGGTGCCAAGACAAACATGGCATAAGGACTTAGGGTAGGAAAAGTGCTCAATTCATGGCAGCTCAGAAGCAAAGGGAGCAGGAAGAACCAGAGTTAGAGTGAGACACCCAAAGACAAGCTCCTAGTGACCCACTTTCTCCACTTAAGTCCCACCTTCTAACAGTAACTCAACTATACACGGATCTACGTTTAATCCACTGATGGGTCTAGGGCCGTCATAATCCAGTAATCTTCCAACAGCCCCATCTCTGAACACATGAGACTTTAGGGGGAATTTAGGTAGTACAACAATTCTGATAAAGGACTGGAATCCAAAATATGTAACTCTTAAAACTCAACAATAACTAATAATGCATTTAAAAACAGGGAAAAGTTTTGAGTAGACATCACATCAAAGATAACACAAATGGAAAATAAGCACATACAAAGATGCTCTATATTTTGTCATTAGGGAACTGTACATTAACAATGAAACCATAACATGGACAGTTAAAATCTATGACACAAACAATAAAATTTGCTGCCAAAGACATACAGCAACAGGAGCTTTCATTTCATTCTCTGCTGATAGCAATGCCAAATGGTAATAGACACTTTTGCAGTTTGGCCTGCCCATGTTTTCTCCTGCATGCCATTGTTTTTTCTTTCTCTCCTTTCCTCTTATTTTTCTTCTGTAGTGCTGAGTATCACACCCACAGCGAGTGCACACATGGGCTAGCAGGCTTTTCCTGCTGTGACATACTGCCTGACATGAACAATTTACAGGAGTACCGGCTTCTTTTGGCTCTCAGTCTCAGAGGTTTCATCTGTAGTTGGGTTGTTCTGCTGCTATGGGCCTGAAGTAATACAAAATATTATGGTGGAAGCAAAGCTGCATACCTCATGGCAGGGAGAAACCAGAAAAGTGTGAGTCAAAGAGGAAGAAGACGGGGCAACATACTGTACCCAAGCCCATGCCCTGCACTCTTCAACATGCCCCACCACTTGTTTCCCTCACCTCCCAATAATACCATCAAATTATGAGCTCATCAGTGGATTAATTCACTCAAGGAGTTAGAGCCCTTGCAACCCCATTATTCTCAGAAGTCCATCAACAACTAAACCTCTTTTATTTTATTTTTGGTTTTTTTTTTTTGCTCTTTCACCCCTCAAAGATAGTTTTTTACTATACAGTATAGGCTGGCCTTGAACTCCCTATGTCGACCACGCTAGCCTCAATGCCACGATTCTCCTACCTCAGCCTTCAGAGTCCTGGAATTATACCTGTGCGCTACCATAGCTGACTCAACCAAGAGTTTAGCACATGAATTTTGGGGGACACTTCAAATCAAAACCACAGTACTTGGAAAGTGCTATAACTACAGCATGGGAGTTTTTTAAATAAAATCAATCATATCCTTAATATACAATCTAGCAATCATATTCTTTAGTATTTACCTTAAAGAAGTGAATACTTGATTCTTTAAAAACACTTGCACAAATGTTTATAGCAGTTTAATTCATAACTGCCAAAACTTGGAAGCAACCAAGATGTCCTTTAATAGGTTATTGTACATTAGGAGAGTGGAATATTATTCAACAATAAAAAGAAAATAGCTATAAAATCACAAATGACATAGAAGACCCTTAAGCGCATTTGCTAAGTGAAAGAAGAGACTAATGATAATGATATGACATTCTGGAAAAGGTAAAACTAAGGAGACAAGTAAAAAGATCGCTGGTTGCTAGTGACTTGGGCGGAAAGGGAGGGACGAGGAGGCAGAGTTTTGTGGACTTTCAGGGCAGAGAAGCTGTGCTGCAGAGTACAGCTGCGGTGGACATATGTTATCATTCATTTGTCAAGTCCATACAATGCATAACACAAAAATGAACCTTATTGTGTGCTTTAGTTGATAATTCCATTATATAATAAGTATCATGCCAGTCTGATAATTACAACAAATGTAACATACTATGAGAAAAATTAAAAACAGGGAAATCTGGGGAATGAGATAAGGGGTTTATGGAACTCTCTGTATTTCCCATAAGCCTATAACCACTCTCAAAAGTCTGTGCTTATATAAAACTAAAATAATATGTGAAATATAGTACCTATATTTACTAAAGGTCGTTTTGTAAGGTAGAATGAACATTCCTAATTTTTCTACTCAGATAAATGTTTCGGAGATAAGAACCTCCAAATATATATACATATCTATATCTCTATATATTTACCCTGAAATAAACACAGAAGCACTTTCCAGAAAAAAATGTATTCTGAATTCTCAAAAGGGAAGTGCCAATATATTTCTGGTAAACTAGAAACCGCTTATAATTATCTGATTCTTATGGATAATTCAGGATGGAATTAATGACTGCTGTCATTTATGAGTTTCTGGAAGAGAAATCCAAAATTTAAGATGACCTGAGCTACACTAATGTGTGGTGTACCCAGCTCTCTTAGTCAGCCTGGACTGCTAAAACATAGTCATCCCTCAGTATCCTTAGGGAATTGGTTCTGGGATGTGTGGGGATACCAACATCTGAGGATCTTCACGGTCAGTACATTAAATGGCATAGCATTAGCATATGATTTATGTACATCCTTTTATATAATTTAAATTGTTTATAGGTTACTTTTAATATCTAGTGTGATGTATACAATTATATACTGTTTTTTGGGCAAAAATGACAATAGAAATAGAAATCTGTACATATTTAGTACAGATACAACCACTGAAGGCCTGACCATATGGTGTACAAGAAGGATGCAAGTCTACCAAAGTTCCAGTGAGTGCTGGGAAGAGACTCAGAGTTGAAGAAATCATAAATGGCTACAGCAGGGTGTGCCTACACATCACTTTATTTGTGTGGACTCAGCACAGTGCTTGGTCCATGGCAAATCCAAGTTCTGCTCTTTGGAATTTGTGACAGTTAAGATGAATACTGTCAAGTGGAATGGTTTGGGAGTAAAGCACATTTCTGGGTACGTCTGTGGTTCAGTGAACACATGACCTTGGGGTAGAGATCTAGTCCCTTACCCTTCCTCTTTCTGGTGCTGCTTCCCAGCCACCAGGACCTAAGCAGCTTTGCTTTACCATGCCCTTTTACCAGGTGTTTCTGCCTTACAGTCTGCCAATCACGCACTGAAATCTCTGGAATTGTGAGCCAAACACACCATTTCTTCCTTCACTTTATGAGGATTAGGTACTTTGTCTAGCAATGGGAAAGATGACTAATACAGAACTTTTGGGAGGGGACAGTGTATTTCCAAACAGAAGACACGAGGACTGCTATATCATAGACTGTGTGGTGAAAGCCTTAGGTCTGGAGGTTGGAATTCTAGAATCAAGGTGCCAGCATGGTTAGTTTCTAGACTGTCATACAAACTGTAAAGAAACATTATTAGCCTTGCACATTTGAAAAGTAAATAATAGTACATATTTTAACAAAGAAAAACTAATTCATGGATTACAAGTGTTTAGAAATATAAACTGGTTGAACTAAATGCTGCATGTAACTGTGAAATAATAGTGTGAATTTAAAGAACACACCATTGAAACTAAAAACAACATCTGCATGAAATGTTCATTCTGAGTATTCATAGAAATTTAAGGTAAAATATGACAAAACTAGGCAAATTATAGATTTTAGTATTAGAGATCAGATTAGCTAGTTAATAAAACACAATAAAATTATTTATTGGTACTTATTATGGCTTACTAAGATAAGCATCTTTTATAAATGATGTTATCTAATGTGGACAACTCCAAAGTAGAGCCTAGTGATATGGTTGGGAAACCGGCAGAGCTGGCATTAGGATTTAGACCTTTTACTCTGTAAGCATAATGCACGTTAACCCAGCAAAAAACATTCTTAAAAGAATGAACAATCTTCACGTATTTTTGCAGTAAACTTCTCATATATAGGTTAGGAGTACTACAGTATTAGAAATTAGTCTTTCATTACCTCAGATAACCAAAAAAAAAAAAAAAAAAAACCTGACACTACTAAAATCCATGCTACAGGGTTAACAGCATATACATATATTTTTTTTTTTTCAAAAACTGTATTCTCTTTCAAGTTGACAGGACATTTCCTCATTTTATCATTCTAAAAAAGGAGAAGTATATATTAAACGGTTTGTACAAGAAGTTTGGAGAAGTAATGTGAAGAAGCAGATAGAGAATTTGGAAGAGAACAAACAAGGTGGAAGATTAAAATGCTGCAATCAACATCAGCATAAGCACAAATACTTCTTCATAGGGACAGATTTGCCTTGGCTATCAGCCGTAAGGACCAGCTTATTGGCAGTTCCTGACTAACTTGGTGTCTGGACCTACTTCTTCCGTATAAAAGGGATCTCGTATTTGGTTATAAAATCCTACGATAGGTTTGTTGCCTCTCTAACAAGCCTCTCATTCAATACCTACTTCTTTTCTGACTAATGCTTCTTGTAAACTGACAGCAGTTTGAAACACCTGCCCACGTATCAGTAATATAGGTAGGTATAGAAGCACAAGGTTTTGGAAGATGATTTGCTTTGGTGTAAACATCCTATCTAAAATGGCCCTCAGGTCAGTTGAATTATTTTATTGCCAACTGAAGTGCAGGTTCAAGTTTGAAAATATAGAATTCTACTCACTAGACGAACATTACATTTCCAAATACCAGAAGTTTTAAAAACTGTAACTTATAACAAACAACAATATAACTTTTACTTATTTTTCTACCAAAAAATTTAAGGCAAAAGTATGCTGCTTCATATTTCTATTTTATAACATTTTATCCATGTGGATCCAGAACTATAGATAGTATAACTTGACTAGCATTTCTTTTGTTCTGTTTTTTTAAGACAGGATCTTGCTATATAGTGCATATTGGCAAGCTTATGTACCCCAGACTGGCCTCAAACTTAGGGTGATCCTCTTGACTCAGCCCCTAAGTGCTAGAATTACAGGTATGTACCACCATGCCTGGTCTAGCACTTGTTCTTAAGGAAACTAGAAAGCAGAATAACCAGCGTCTCAGGGAAAGAGGGGAAAAAAAAGCACTGTTCTTTGGAATCTCTGAGCAGGAAAAACTTTCATTTATATTCAGTGTGAAATTGTTAAAGTTTGTTAAAGAGAATTTCATTAAAATCTGTGTGTCAGTCATAAGGTGTCTAGTTTTCTGGTTCTGTGATTAGGATTTGCAGGCCACAAAGGGAAGTATTTAGAATTACTGAACAAGATCTCACGATGCTAGATTCCTAGACGTATTTTAAGATAAGCACAACCATGTTAAATATTTCTGGAGGACCAACACCTAGGAGATTTCCTATAGAATTAATTTATGACAAGTACATAATCACACGAGTTGTTAACACAGAAAGGAATGAGGAAACTATATTCCTACTCCCGTATCATCAGATGAAAAATGTAAGCGATTTAACCAAACTCACACTGGAAGTGGCCAAGGCAGGTCTCACGGCTTATGAAATTTGTCCACTTAGCGCGCAGGTCGTAAAGCACCTGAGCAGAGGATAGGGGGAGTACTGTAGGACCAGCCAAAAAGTTAGTCTCAAGTACCTACTGGAAGTAGACGCTGACTTTGCTCTGAAGGATCTTTCGTAATTCATTTCATAATGGGGCAGTTATATTTTAGCCACTAAACAGAGATGCAGGATAAGGGCTTTACTCTGGGACAGTGAGGGTGAACTTTTAGAGACAAGTGCCCGAACTGTACTCAGTCATCACAAAGTGCTAACACTGAAATTAAACCTGAATACTGAGGTCTCAGTTTAGAAAACACGACTCCTTTTTGTCTTAAAAAGAAAAATAACGTGTGCCAGAGGTTTGCCACTCTACTATCATACGAGTGTATATGCAAAGTTATATGTTACATTATGTCCATACATAATCCACCTAATTTTTTAATAATCTGGCATTCATACAGGTGGTATACCACACACATATACTTCAGAGAAGACATCTTTAATATTTACTGTTTTTGTCCAAGGGATCAGAGGCAAATCCTAAAAATAGAAATTAGTTTATTCAGTGAATATCATCAGCTCTATATGAGGTAACATATTAGGTAATGTGAGCAACACAGAGGTAGATATGACAAAAATGAGAGTCTTCTACAGAAGTGAAGGTTTTGCTTACACAAGGGTGTCTGGAGAAGGACTGAATAATGACTGACTTGTAGCTTGCGTTCCATTTGACAAACTTCTTGCTCTAGGAGGTAGCTGTCACCAATGACATAAAGGAGAATCTTTTTTTTTTTTTTTCTCACATAAAAGTGCTTGAAGCTGGGTGTGATGGTAGAGACCTGTAATTCCAAAACTCGGGAGACTAAGACAGGAGGAATTCCGTGAGTTCAAGGGAAGCCTGGGCT
Organism: Dinomys branickii; assembly: GCA_004027595.1. Lineage (NCBI taxonomy): Eukaryota > Metazoa > Chordata > Mammalia > Rodentia > Dinomyidae > Dinomys > Dinomys branickii. Next base: position 29,075 of record PVLD010010184.1, on the reverse strand, counting down.
ACACAGTGAATTCAAGGTCAGCCTGAACTACATACCAAGAACCTGTCTCCAAAACAAGCAAACAAACAAACAAACAGTGCTTGGTTGGCTAGCTAGTTGTATTTTTGGACACATATGCCACCAATCTTCCAGTAACACAAATCTAACCATCCAATTCATTACATTTTTTCCACTGGTTCTTCACTGTTTAAAGGAAAAAAGTAAGTTTGCTGATTCCCAGTTTCCTTTACATTTAAGTCTGCCATGTTTTTTCTGCATTATCTCCTCTTACTTCCATATATAGAGACTTTATATTCTAGTAATATCTAACCTGATTCTAGATCACATCACGTTCTTTCATGAATCTCTTTCTATCTGCCAGAAATCTCCATTTGGGTAACTCCTGAAAACCTATTACAACACTTCTTTCTGGACATCAACTATCCCCTTTAATCCCAGCTAGTGTCAGTGATTCTTTCTTTCTCCTGTATTATTCTGTACAGCACTAGGTCATGCCATCTACACAGTTATACAAAATTTATTTACATGGTTTGGATCACATGTCTTTTCCTCTAAACTATAAGTCTTATTAACAATCCCTGGGAAATGATTTTTTTTTAATTCCTAATTTAAAATATTTAATATATGTTTGGAATGAAGACAGCTGGATAATGGCAATTATTGTTCATATATGTTGTTAGTTTGCTAAGTAATTAACCATAGGTTAAAAGAGGTCAAAGGGGAACTATCAAACAGTTTCAAAGACTATTCCGTTCACTAAAAGGCATGCAGAGGCAAGAAGAAATAAAGTATCTGGGTTTTGTTAATACATTTGTCACAGGAAAATGCATTAAGGACCCTGTGGGACCTTAGAAAAGTCAAATGCTTTTGCTTAGCGCTACTCTTAGATCACTTCTCCCATAGTTAGGCTATTCCAATATAATAATGTACATAAAAAAATTAATATTAGAAAGTGACATTTAAATCAAAGCTATAGCCAACATTTTTGGTTGGTAGAATTAGAATGAACATCCAAATCTATTATTTATCCAACATGAATGTTTACTAAGTACAAGGTATCAATCAGTTGCTTCACTGGACTCCCAGGAAGTGCAAGGCTTACACCTTGGCCCTAGAGAATCTTTAGGGGAATGAAACAGCTGCTCATAATAAAATAACTACAAGGAAAAATATTCTAAGAGTTAAATAAGTAAAAAGAGAAATAAATGTAAAGGAGTTCAAAAGGAAAGGTTATTTGTAGGTGAGGTGATCATAATAGTTTAGTAACAAAAGGTAGTGATTTTAGAAGGTTGTTTATGGAAAATTAATTTGAAATTCTGAGATTAGATACTGAGTTTTACAATAAAAACCTCAAGAAGAGTATATAGATAACAAAGATTTTATTTATTTATATTTTTTTAAACAAAGATTTTAAATATGAACAAAAGACCAGCTGAGCAGCATGTTTTCTTGGGGCAGATTCTTAGTAAGTGGAAAAAAGAGAATGCAGACAGGTTGCAGGTGTTAAGTGCTATGATGCTCTGATCCACTTTGCGGACAGGTACATTACTGTCAGCTATATTTTAACAACGGTAGTGGCGAGCTTGAGACCATGCCAAAGGGTATCCTGTCCTGATGCTGAACCCTTATTCTTAACTCAGGTGTGTTGTTAAGACAGTTGGTCAAGATAAGCAGTAAATCCTCAGCAGCCTGTCATTCCTCAATTCTTTGTTTGGGGAACACTGTCATAGGAGGTGCCACGTAGAAAGACTACGGACATCCCACGTAGTTAGAATTGCTCCTCCTGTCTTCACTGTATGAGAAAAAAAGATGTCAGAGGGATGTTACCCAGCAAGATAGAAAAGTAATTTAAGGCTCTGCTTCTATTCACTCTAATATGGTAGCCCAGGAATGGTGAATAGAACCTTTCTTAAATTAACACGGCACACTAGAAAGTGACTTTTACAATGTCAAGATGGCATGGAGGCTTTGAGCTTTTACTAGACCCTGGAGAGTATAGAACACAGAACAGAATTTAAGGCAAGACAGATGATTTAATATTAAAATAGAAACGCACTAAGTTTATATGAAATTAAAGCTTCAAAAAACACTGAAATATGCTCTAACAAATTTTATTAAATAGACTTTCTAGAACTAAAACACAAGATTATATTAAAAAGCTCCCAATATTAAGTGAGTCTTTTATATTTTAAAGGAAAAAATTAGAGGCCAACAGTTATTTATCTTTCAGATAAATTATCTGAATGCAAAGTATTTCCCTATCTCTCTCTTGGAAGCTACTTTTTAGTGACTGTATTCCCCCTCCAGCTGGGGACAAACTTCCTCTCTGGACCCTCTAGGGGTTTTAAAAAATGCTTTACTTCTTCATACAGGGTGGGTAAATGGAACGGCTCAAAGAGCAAATTAGGATCTATTTCAAATACAGAGCCTTTGTGGAGTTTTATTGAACAATGATGATTGGGCAAAATAAATTTCCAGGTAAAATGAAAATGTTTTCAAAGTAACTTTTCTCCATTCCCAGTCATCAAAAGTACCAGGATCATCACCATCATCCTTTGTAACTTTTTAATTAAAAATAAAAGGAATGCTTATGATACTTAACATATTTGGCTTCTCAAAAACAATGCGAGTGCTAAGAATTTCCTCATCTCTGGCTCACCTCTCAATTTCTTGTTGATACAGCTAGTAGTATACAGTTAAGTAAAACTAACTTTGACAGGGCAAGAGAGGCTATTTTCTGTTTTTAACTCCGTATCACTTAAGTTCACTTAAGCTGTAGTTGACCCCCACTTTTCACCCCTTTGCCTTGGTTAGTTATCAACCCATTTAAAGGACAGCGAGTCACAAAATGGGAACAGAACAAACAAGACAAATTGGGAAGTAGGCTACAAGTTAAACTGCAATGGTCATCTGGAATTTGGCTGTCTGGCAGCTCTTGGGAAAGATAAAACTTTGTAAGAATTGTGTGACATTCTTGTGAGTTCCCTATAGTAATGGTTACTATAGAAACCTAAAAATGTACTTAAACCAAAGGTGAGACCCAGATTGGTGTGGACATCTTCTCTGGCTCCTGATTAGAGACTGTCCATCGGATGGCTCAATAAAGCTTTGTTCATTCCAGCTCTCCTGGTCTCTTGTGAGTGCCATTCTCATTGAACTCGCTGTATCAACTTCATATAATTTTGAACGTAATATACTACTCTCCTTTGAAGGCAATTAACTGACAATTTCTTGAGGAGCTCTTCTTAAAAAACAACTGGAAGTCTATTTCCTAAATATAAGTTTAAAATATTTTTTTCTTCCAAGTTTATCAAGTGTTTGATAAACATGCTCTGTGCTTATCGCTGGACAAGGCTCAAAGAGGCCTTACCATGCTCCACCCATGGAGTAAGCTCCTGACTCATCACAGAAAACCTCTTCAGGATATGTCAGTGAGAGGAATGGAGATTTATTAAGCAGAATTAAAAAAGTACACATTCAGAGAAAACAGTGCAAGGGCTCGAGACAGAGGTGCTTGGTTTGGGGTCAGGGTATTATGCGTTTCTGGGGTGTCCTCAAGATGCATGACATAGGATGTGTATCATTAATGCTTAGGTGAGAATGCAAACTATTTGTGCCTGAAGTTTAGAGACGTGGTATACAGTACCATCCTCCGCCAACCTTTGTGCCGAGCTACATCCCTAGCCTTTTTTATTTTGAATTTTAAGAATGGGTCTTAATAAATTGCTAAACTGCCCAGGCTGGGCTTCAACTTGTGATCTTGCCTCAGCCTCCCAGAGTTCAGAGATTACAGGCATGGACTAACATGTCTGGGGCTAACATGTTTTATTCTTTTGTTTTCTCTCCCCTCCCTTCTCTTGCTTTCCTTTCCTTTCTTTCAACACATTTGCAATGCACACTATCTACCCTCTTTGTGTGGAGCGGGCACTTGTATATAATACATCTCAATTCCTTTTTCCATTCATTTCCCCTCCACTTCCTCATCCCTCTCTCCATCTCTTGGTCCTCTTTCTCATTTGAGAAAGATCTACCTCCTTATTTCCTATTATATATCTTTTATTTTGCTCTTTATTTATAATTTGGGCTTCTCCTAAAGAGAAACCATGCATGCTGCTTGAAAGTGGAAGTCTGTGGAATCTGTGAGTCTAGAAAAAGCACAGGCTCAGTTTACAGGTTTATTGTACCTTTAAGACTCAGCAATGTTTGGAGTGAGTTTCCTGGAAGCAGTATTATAACCATGATTAACTTTGATTTGAGTCCTGAAGCTACAGTTTTCTTAATGTATAATTTTAAAACTATGATTTTCCTTGTCTTTTTTGCATCTATCTTCATTTCTTGTATCCTACCTCATACTGGAGGATATGGCCTTAGCCTGGAGGGGAAATAAATCAGTTAACAAAACACTGAGGCTACAGGAGTTAAGTGACTGAGGTTCTGGCATTCAATTCATAGTACTGTTTAAAAAAAAAAAATCAAACCTAATTTTGACTTTTAGACATTGTACACTATTTTCTGAAAAGACAGAAAGAAAAAAAAGATTAGACCTTAATTTTTTATATAAAGGTGCTGACTGTCATAAATTTCCTATTTATCATTTTAAAACTTTAAAACAAAAACTTCTCTTTTGTGAACTGCTCAATACTTTAGACTCCTTTCCCCTCAAAAGACTTGATGTGAAAAAGTGAAAAAACACGTCTCTTCCAACCCATCAAAGTAATAAGATAAAAGCTCCAAGATAAAGTTCCTATGAAATTGTAAAACTATACTGATGATACACAGGATCACAGTACCACTCCCTCTCTGGCCTGGGCATCATAAAACACAGAATTTTTTGCTACTTTTCCTGTGACTAGTTTTAGGAGATCTAATATAAAAGTTAATCATGAATGTGCTTGCATTTTAGATTGAAAAATACATGTTTTACCCAAGAACTAGCAAGCTGGTACAATAATTGGCACCAAAAGAGTTTATTCTTTTCAGCAAGACTGTACACTTCAATGTTCAAGACTGTACTGCTATGACTTACTTCAAAGTGAGAAAAGGCATATTTACACCTTGCTAACTGTTCTTCTATTTCACGTAAGTGAAAGATTTAGTTTCTTCTCCATGCTGTTTCCTATAAACTGCCACATTATATCATGATGCCAGCCCTTAAACTCACATAAAAAAACTTAACTTTAGAAATATTAGAGTGATTAATTAACAGTGATACTATATGTTCATTTTTTTAAGGATGGTCATGCCAAAGAGATACTCATAAAGATTATTGTTTCAGCCAGGACTTAAAGGTGAATGTGCTCCAAATGCTTCTCAAGCTACTTTCTAAATGGCTTCTTCCCACCAGTGGAGGGAGGGAGGAAGAGAGGGAGAGAAGGAGGAGGAAGAGATGGGGGGAAGAAAGAGAGTGAGGGGGGAGAGAGGGAGACAGGGTGAGAGAGGATGAGAGAGAGAGAGGGACAGACAGAGAGAGAAAGAAAAAGATAACCAAAGTTCTGAAGACAGAACAATGAACAGATATGAGTTTTACTTTGAATGTTATTAGCTGTGAATACATGATACACTAAAGTTAATTCTACTTGGAAATTTACCTATAGGATTCTCCAAATACCACAACTATGTCTGTTAATCCTTTTGGTTTTTACAGAAGATTTACAATAGCAAACAAAGCTGTGGAGCTTCACTTTCTTGGATAATTCAGAATAAACAGGACCTACAACTTCTTACTTAAAAACATTAATTTTCCAGTGTAAATTCACACTGATGGTATTAACAATGGTATTTTTGTGTTGAAGTATGCACTATGTCTTTTTCTTAAGGAATGCACATAGGAAAGTTGCACACTTAATGAAGCTTTATTTTGTAAATAAAAAAAAAACCTAAGTAAAGATGTGGTAAGAACAGAAAAAAATGTTTACTTCCTATATAAGTCTTAAAATTGTTGTTGAATGTCTACCATCATAGTTTAGGGCAGATAGTAGCTTTTAATTTTTTTTAAAAAATGAGAAAATCTGTGATATATAAATACATTGAGACAATTTTCCAAAATGATAAAAGATGATGATAATATAATTTCTTTGCCAAAGCCTTTATACACATGATAGCCTAATTTCAATTCTATGCTCTCTATGAGAAAATAGCAGGAAAGCTTGTGCTATCGTTTTCCTTTGATACATAACAACAGTTCAGGCTGGGTATGATGGTGCCTGCCTGTAATCCCAGCCCTCGGGAGGCTGAGGCAAGGGGACTGCCATGAGTTTAAGGTCAGCCTGGGCTACAGAGTGTGTTCAAGGCTGAACTGCATAGTGAGACCCTGTTTCAGAAAAAAAAAAAAATTAAAATAAATACATTAAAAAACCAGTAGAATGAAGTATGTGACTGGTTAGAAACTACTCCATGAAAAGCCCAGCAGAACAATGTTCTTCCCACTATATGCTACTTCCCTGAAGACTATTTTGATACGCAAAAGGAGCAAGGTAAAAACCAACTAAGATACAATAGAGGCTAAGTAAGGTACAATTCAACTTACCAATTTTCTGTATTAAAATTTCTTAATATACACCTATTTGACATTTGTTTTTGGCAAAATGTGTTCTTCTGCTTGATGACCCAAGCCACTGCTTCTTTCCCATTAGTTTTTTTTCCTGGTGTTGAGGGTTAAACTCAGGGCCTTGCACATGCTAAGCATGCACTCTACCACTGAGCTGTATCACCAGCTAAGGTATTCTGAGGAGAATTATTTTACCTCTGCTCCTGAATAGGTATGGGTTTGGAGGATGAGTTCATCTAGATCCACGTCATTACTGATTGGCATGGAGTTAAACTGCAGGTTAAATATTTCCCTTCTTGTTGCTGCATCTGGTAGAGGTACGTAGATAATTCGGTCTATTCTCCCAGGCCGCATCAAAGCCTATAAAGAGTAAATATAAGGAGGAAAACAGTGAAGACAAGAGCAGAAGGTGATGAAGTGGAAAACAAGAGAAGCAACAAAGTAAATTTTCTGGAAAGATTAAGCAAAACTTGTTAAATTGTAGCTAGACTAGACCAAGACACTAACACCAACATCAGAAATAAACGAAGGGCAATCATGAGAGGGTAACAAGAGACTATGATCAATTTCATCACAACTTTAGCAACTCTGATAGAACATATTCCTTGAAAATACACTTATTTCTTCCAAATATACCTAAAGATTCATGTAATTCCAATTTAAGTTCCATATAAGAACTTTCAGCGAATCTATACTAATTTTGATTTTTAAAGCACAGAGTGAGGGAACTATTTTAAAATATGATGCTGCTACAATTAGACATCCATTTGGAAAATATCAACATTGGCCATTACCCTGGGTTTTTAAAAAAATAACTGTCTTCAACACACACTTTTAAGAAAATCAAAACACAAGCCATTGATTGTGATAAAATATTTACGATATGTACATCTGACAAAGAATTCATATTAAAAACATGTAAAGAAACATTATAACTCAACCCACAATAGTAAACCAGCGAAAAATGTGAACAGATACCTCAGAAGGGAAGCTATATGGTTAGCAAAAAAGTATGTAAAAAGATGGTCATCATGATGAGCCACTGGATTAAAGCACATATAAACCATGGTGAGAGACCATAAAATTCTCATAAGAATGACTAAAATTGAAGACAGTGGCAATACCAAAGATTAATATAGGACAGAATCAACTAGAACTGATATACACAGTTAATGGAATTACAGTTTAACCACTTGGAAAACTATTTGGCAGTTTCTTAGAAAGTTATAACATATCAAGCCATAATAGTCCAACTACTCCATTCCTACATACTATACAGGATTACCCAAGAGGAACAAAACCAGATATCCACAAACACAGAGATTCATAGCAGCTTTATTCATAGAAGGCTAAAACAGTAAACAACTCACAGGTCTACTAATTTATGAGTGTTAACAAAATATATAACAAATTACTTAAAACAATAACCTGCATGAATCTCAAAAACATTATGATATTATGGCTTGTGTCTAGATGTTCCCCCAAAGCCTCACAGTCATAGGTGGGGCTTTTTTAGAGTTGGCTGGATCTAGAGTGTGTGGTGCTATTTATTTATGGTGCAATGGTAACCTCAAGGGTGCTAGAATTAAGGGTGTGAGTGCTACCTACTCTAAGTAGTTTGAATGAATTGTAAGGGACAGAAAGAGCTGTGGTCTTCTCTTGTTGCTTTCTTACCTTCTGTCCACCTTGAACTATTTCTCCTCTGTTATGTCTGTCTGCTTTGTCATTCTGTCCTAACCCAGCCAATTATGAGCTGAAACCTTTACAAACCGTGAACTAAATAAACCTTTCCCCCTTAAACTTTGGGTGTTAGGTATTTCATCTCAGCAATGAAAAAAGTAAGACAGATGACAAACTTGAAAGCTTACATAGTTTTTATATGCAAAAATATTTTGAGCATGTATTAATGGATAAAAAAAGTCTTCAGGAAAGGGTTATGATAATTTATAGAAATTCCAACCCAACTTTTAGTTCTGGAACATCCCAAAAGCTAATATACCATTTTCACTTTGGAAAATGCTGCTTTAGAATTTATAAATCATTTTGACATGCCATGTCATTTTATTTTTCCTCAAAGTCTGGGGAGTTAGTTATATTCCTTTTAAGGCAAAGAAATGAACCCCAAGATTATAAATAAATTACAGCAATTGAGCTGAAGTTTGCCATTTATGAATGTTGAATTGGTCTTATTTTAGTTTCCTACCCTGCCAGTACATCACACACATTATCAATGGAAAAACAGTAAAACTGTATGGTAATACACAACATAGATTTTAAAAAGTTAAATAATTTTTTCATCAAAAAAGAGGACCTACTATGTACTAGGACCTATTTTAGTTGCTAGCGATGCAGCCGTGAATAGCTTGGTTATTTTTTAAAAGCTGAAGCTATCCCTTTCACTTTTCTGATAAGACTAAAATTGTGGGCTATTTAAAATTTTCCTTTCTAAAAAAAAAAAAAAAATTAAAAATTTCCCAATAGTTCAAAGAACAACATAGCAAAAGATAAAGAACATACACATCACCTAAGTCACCAAGACACTGAGAATACATCTGTGCTGTTTTTGTTTTTTACTTGCAGCCGCCCCAGGGTAGTGCAGGGTGAACACATCGCAATGACTGTAATGTCTGGGCCAACAGCCAGCTATGCTTTGTTTGGCCTCATCTTGTTAGTGAAAGTTACACTTAAAAAATAGTAGCAAAGAGCCTTTCTTAATCTAGAAGTCTGAATGAGTTAACAACCTTCCTAGAATTTTTATAAAACACACTGTTCTGCAATGTTAGGGTAGAAGAATGTATCCTGAATGAAAAACTAATTGTTTATTTTTAAAATTACCATATGACAATTTAATGAAAAGAAATAAGCCAAGGCTTTCTAGTACTCCAACATTTTTGGTTGCAAAGTCATATCACAGCTTCTTCACTAAAATGATATTTTAATCTCAAGGCAAACTGCTTTTTGGAGAACATACTCAAGACCTTAGGTAAATCTCTACAGCTCTAAAACCTCAGTTTCTTCAAGTGTGAAAATAAAAGCAGGAAGACTTCTGGAAAGATGGAGTGGTAAGCAACAACAAATGAACCTCTCCAAGATTCGGAACACAGACACTGAAAATAACTTGGGGAAGAAAAGATGGAGGAAGATGGTCTCTGGAACCCACGAAGGATCTGAAGGGCAAACTGGAGCCAATAGAAAAAGTGATGCAACAGATCTCAACTTAGAAAAAAGAGGGGGCAATCAACACTGCCCCCAGACTCCCACCCCTGCCCCGGCTCCTGGCTCATGGGGTGCGAAAGGAGGATGGGGTTACAGAGACACAGTGTGGGTGGGTGACTTCAGAGGATTCCATACAGAAATGCACCAGTGGAGTGGAGCTGTGGGTGCTCTGCACTAGCACAGGTGGGGAGTGACTCCATTCAAAGCAATCGGAAGGTACTTGGTTGGGTGTCATTTTAGGTAGAGGCCAATTGCACCGAGGACTTGGAACAGCCATGGGTTGAATTCATTTCAGGGCTCCTGGTGTTGTCCTCACAGTGACTTGGTGGGGCACAACCATGGGAGACATCCAGGGTCAGGGAGCCACAATCAGGGTAGTGAGAGACACCCAGAGTGTTGTAAGGTGAAAAATTTAGGCCCCAACCTCACAGCCAGAGGCCAGGATCAACATAAACTTCTGTGGATTTGAAAGCAGCAGAACTGACACCCTGCTCTGGTCCTACTGAAGGCTTTCTAGGGATATCCAGGACACACCTGAGCTCTGACTGCCTCCCCTGTCTACCAGTAAGAGCAGAATCACACCCTGAACTGGTAACTGTAACAAAACTACAGACCCCAGAAGATAACCATGGGTTTCAAATCACAGAGAAATTTCTTTTTATTTCCTCCCTTATTCTTTTTTAGTGAGTCTGAACATTATTTTTAGTTTAGTTTTGTTCTTGTGTTTTTCCTCTTTCCCTCCTGTACTTTCTACCAGATTACTCAAGCCTTGAATAATCTTCCTTTGTCCTTCAGCCTTGTTTCTAGTCTCCTTTTTTATTTTGCTATTTTTTCCCTCTTACCCTTATCTCCCCTTAGAGTAAAATTGCTCTACTGAATGGACATTTACTTTATAATTTTCTGCTTTGTCTGATAATATCTATAAATCTTATACATAAGGGTGAAGGTGGAAAAATAATAATTGATGCTAATGTTATTACCGAACGTACTACTTTATACATAGTTGCTGTGATCAGTTGATCTTCTTTGTATGCCAATACCTGGAATGTGTGAGAGTCATAAATAATAGTACAGTCCAGTACCACAGAACTAGGTGCTAGTCCTCACAGGCAGCAACCCTTCACCCCTAATAAATTTAAGAGGTAGGAATGTGGGATACACTCAAAAGCCAAAAGCCAAGTTCCTATCAGGAAAACCAGCATGATACGCTCCTCCAAGAGAACCAACAGCCCCAACTTCTTCCTCTCCAGTTCTCCTCTTTATGTTGTTGGCAATAACCCTCAGCTCAGCCTTTCATACCCAGCAACATGCTAGTTCAGTTCAGTTGGGTGCTACTAGTTGACCACGTTGTCAATCCACCACAATAAGCAATTTACAACCCTCAATTCAGAAAACAAATGTATAAAACAACAACAAAAAGAAAATGAGAAAATATTGAAATAATTCATAACCCCTAACTTGCTCAAGACAAATCAAGGGGGCACTGAGGTGGAAGAAATAAAAAATCTCCCAGCTCAATTTTATGAAATGGAGGCAGTGGAAGTAACAAAACAGATCAACAGGTGTGACAAAACCAAAACAGGAATAAGTAGATGAAAGCAAGATGAAGAAAATGGTTAGTGAATCTAGATAGAGATTTAAAAAAAAAAATAGAGGAGCTTAGGAAACACATGGAAACCATGAATACACAACACATAAAGAACCAGGTTCCACAAAACAGATTTCAAATAGAAATCTACAAGCCGGGGATACAGCTCAATGGCATAAGCGCCTGCCTGCCTGCCTGAGTTTCATTCCTGGTACCAAATCAAACCAAACCAAAGCAAACAAAAAACATTGTCAAATAGAAATCTAGAAGACTAAAAATTCTACTGAAAGTATATGCAGCAGAGCCAGTCAGTGTGAACCTAGAATATCAATTTAGAGGACAGGGTTATGCTTGGTGATCATCAATTGAAAGACCTCTTAAAAATAGCAAGATTTGGAAAATCAATCTAACAGTTGCTAGAAGATGCAAAGAACACTAATATATGATTAACTGAAATCAATGAAGACTGAGAAAACTACATAAGGGGCAATAATATAAACCTGTTCACAGAAGTAACAGAGAACACTTTCCAAGTATGGAAAAAGAACTTGAGATATACCTAAGTAAGGCATATGGAACTCCAAATGATCAAGATCAGAAAAAAAAAAAAAAAAAAAACTACAGCAAAGCATTAACAGTCAAGATTACAGAAATTCAACAGAAGAACAGAATATTAAAAGCTGTTTGAGAAATGGAACAAATCACCTACAAAGGAAAACCCATCAGAGTCACAGCAGACTTCTTAAGACAAACTGTTACGTCTAGAACTTGGAGTGAACTATTTCAAACCCTAAATGTCAAGCCCAGATTTATGTATCCTGACAAGATTATCTTTCAAAATTGATGGAGAAACAAGATACTTCTAGGATAAAGAACACGTGAAGAAATTCAGGACCAACAAATCAGCACTCCAAAAAGTTCTCAAGGCTATTCTACAAAAACATAACAGGTCAATTCTAAGAATGGCAATATAATGAGCTCATCAGGCAAGGCAAGCCACTAAATAGAAGGGGAAGAAAGGGAACTAACAGGGAATTATTTTGACAAAGATAAGTCAATACATATCAGTTCTAAGCATCAATATAAATGGATTTAATTCACCAATCAAAAGAAACACATTAGCAGAATGCATCAAGAAACAAGATCCAACAATATACTGCACACAAGAAACACAGTTAACAATAAAAAGACATTCATAGACTGAAAATCAAGGATGGAAAACAATATTCCATGTGATAAGAATCCAGAAAAAAGGAGAGATAGCTATTTTATTTGCAGACAAAGTGGATTTCAAGTCAAGACTGATCAGAAGAGACAAAGAAGATCATTACATACTTGTTAAGGGGACAATCCAACAGGAAGATGACAATCGTAAATATATGTGAACCAAATACCAGCATATCCAACTATATAAAACAAACACTAATGGATATGAAAAATCAGATAAGCACTAATACAATTGTACTGGGGCATCTCAACACCCCACTGTCATAAACAGATCAACAAGACAAAAAAATGAAAGAAACATCAGGGCTGAACCAAATCTTTGAACAAATGAACTTAATAGATATCTACAGTGTTTTATCCAACAACAGAATACACATTTCTTTTCAGAAGTACATACTTTGTCCAAAACAGACCACATACTAGCTCATAGAACATGCTTAAATAAATGTAAAGGAATTGTAATTATCTCATGCATATTATCAGACCATGGTGTAATTGGAAATCAATGGAAAAAGAAACCACAAAAACCACATAAACACATGGAAATTAAATAACAACCTCCTGAACAACCAATGGCTTCCAGATGAAGTTAAAGAAGAACTCAGTTTCTATAATTAGATGATAATATCAATACAATATACTGGAACTTATAGGACATAATGAAAGCAGTTCTACAAGGGAAATTTATATTGGTGAATTCCCACATCAGAATAACAGAGATAGTTATAATAAATAACCTAATGTTGAAGCTCAAGCTCCTAGAAAAAGAAGAGCAAGTGAAACCCAAAGTGTGTGCAGTTAAGACTATGAAAACAGTACAAAGAATGAATGAATCAAAGAATTGGTTCTTTGAAAGAGTAAATCAAACAAACAAACGAAAAAAAAAAAAAAAAAGAGAAGACCCCAAACCATGCAATTAGGAATGAAAAGGGTAAAATCATAAGGGATCCTGCAGAAATCTAGATCATTAATACCTACTTTGAGATCCTGCACTCTAATAAATTGAAATGGACAGATTCCTAGATACATATATGAATTAGCTGAATAAAGAAGACATAAAAGTTCTAAGTAACCCAATATCAGTCAATGAAATTGAAGAACAATAAAACTACCAATAAAGAAAAACCTCGGTCTTCATGGATTCACTGCTGAATTCTGTAGAACCTTTGAGAAGATCTAATACCACTACTGCTCAAATTCTTTAAAAAGGAGGAAGTATTTCTAAACTCATTCCTAGAAGCAAGCACTATCCTGATACCAAAACCAGAGAAGGATCCACCCAAAAAAGAATTATAGGTCAATTTGCTTAATGGACATAAATGTAAAAATCCTCAATAAGATACTGCAAACAGAATATGACATATCATCAAGATGATGCACATTGACCAAGTAGGATTTATCTCTGGGATGCAGAGATTAACATATTCAAGTCAATAAATGTAATACACCGTATTAACAGAACCAAGGCAAAACTACAGGATTACTTCAAAAGATACAGAAAAAGCATTTGACAAAGTCTAACACCCCTTCATGATAAAAACTCTATAGAATATGGGAATAGATGGGTTTTTTATCTCAATCTGATAAATGCTATCGATGAAAAATCACAGCCAACATCCTACTAAATGGTCAAAACCTAAAATGTTTCACTCTAAAATCAGGAAAAGACAAGGATGACCACTATCACCATTCATGTTCAATGTAGTTCTGGAAATGTTAGCCAGAGCAATTAGATAAGAAAAAGAAATTAAAGGAATATCGATAGAAAAGTAAAAATTAAAATTATGATTGTTTGATGACAACATCATAGTCTACACAGAAGACCCCAAAAACTCCACTAAAAGACTCTTAGAATTAATAACCAAACTTGGCAGCATAGCATAAACACTCAAAAATTAATAGGGTTTCTGTACCCAAATAACAAACTCACTGAGAGAGAAATTAGAGAAACTACACCTTTTACAGTAACACCAAGACAAATGAAATACTTAGGAATCAATCAGAAAAAGGAAGTGACAGATCTATACAATAAAAACTACAGCACTCTGAAAAAGGAGATCAAACAGGATATCAGAAAATGGACATACAGTCTTTGTTTTTGGATATTCAGAAATAGTATAGTGAAAATGTCCATACTTCCAAAACCCTTATACAGATTTAATGTAATTTCAATCAAAATACCAATAGCATACCTCACAGAACTAGAGAAAACAATCTTAGTATGATAAAAACAGCATGGCAAAAAACAGACTCAAGGATCAATGAAACAGAAGAGAGGATGCAAAACAGCTCTAAAGCACACTCACCTAACTTATCTTTGACAAGCAGCCAAACAACTTCATGAAAGAAAGAGAAAAAGAAAGAAAGAAAGAAAGAAAGAAAGGAAAGAAAGAAAGAAAGAAAGAAACGAACTAATTCGTTAAACGAATTTAACGAATGATGCTATGAAAACCAGCTTTCCAGATGCTGAAAATTGAACTAAACCCGTATCTCTCACCAGGCACTAAACTAAAATCAAAATGGAATGAAGATCTAAATATTTAAAGAGAAACAATCTGACAGAAAATATAATAGGTAAAACTCTAGAGGATACAGGAAAAGGCAAAGACTTTTTCAACAAAACCCTGAGTGTATAGGAAATTTTATGAAGAATCAACAACTGGGATCACATAAAATTAAAAAACTTCTGCACAAACAAAGAAAGCACTAACAGAGTGAAAAGACAGTCCACAGAATGGAGAAAATGTTTTTACCAGCTACTCTTCAGACAAAGGACTCCATCTAGAATATAAGAACTCATGAAAACCAGGGAACCCCCTCTAAATTTAAAAGACACAACCCCAAAATGGGCACCTGAAATAGACATTTCTCAGGTGAGGAAGTATAAACAGCAAATAAATATATGAAAAAATGCTCAGCATCACTGGTCATTTGAGAAAGATAAATTAAAACAACAAGGAGATTCCATCTCACTTTGGAAGGAATGGCCAGGATCAACAAACAAGTTACAAACGCTGGATGGCGGGGCTGTAGGGAAAAAGAACCTTTCTGCATTGCTTATGGGAGTATAAACTGGTACAACAGTCTAGTAATCAGTGTGGAGATTCCTTTAAAAAGTAAAACTAGAGGTTCCATTTGACCCATGTCTTCTCCTTCTAGGTATCTTCCTGAAAGAGTTAAAAGATAACACAACGATACATGCATACCCATATTTACAGCAGCACTTTATAATAGCTAAATATTGAAAACAGCCCATATATCTATTGAAAGACGAATGGACAAAAAAAGGCAATATTTATATATAATGGAGTATTACTTTGCCAGGAAGAAGGATAAACTTTAGTCCTGTGTAGGAAAATGGATGCACTTTGAGACCATTACTCAAAGTGAAATAAGTTGGACACACAAGTTTAAATTAACTATATCATACTGTTTCAAAATTTCAAAATTCCATTTGACCCAGCTATTACTCTGTAGGTATCTTCCCAAAAGAGCTAAAGCCATATTACAGTGATATATGCATATCATTATTTGTAGTATTACACATAACGACTCAATCCTAGAAGCTGCCTGTATACTTACCAATAGGCAGATAAACAAAATGTGGTTTCTGAAAGCTGTTAATGAAAAGGAGACCAAAATGTCAGAGTGCTGTGTGTAAGCTTCCCAGCTTGTCCAGAACAGGGTGTGGAAACAATAGCCTGGAGAGAAATCAAAGAGATTCCAAGCCACGCAAGATCCACAGGGTAAATGACTGAGAAGAAGAAAATGGGATTCACTGTGACAGGACAAATAGCTTACTGCTGCAGACTTTAGACCTTGCAGTGTGGCTGGACCAGCTCTGCAGCTGACCCGGGGGACAGGTAGTCACCAGAGAAAGCAACTTTGCTCCTCACTGGGAGACTGAGGCCTGATTGGGAACAGGAGAATCTTGAGCAGTAGGAGGCAGCAGTGAGCACACAAGACACTTTCCAGAGCAGCCCACCTTGTACTTACTGGCTGGTGAGTGAACCAGAGTGGCACCCTGCACAGTCCACAGAGCAGCAGCAGGTGGGGGGACCACCGTCCTATCTGTCTCAGCCCTAACTACAAAGGACTAGAAGCAGCACCCTCCTCTGTGACTGGCAGCAAAAGCAGGCAAGTGGCCTTGGCCTCCTGTCCTCTGAGCAGCAGCACAAGCAGGCAAGCAGCCTTGGGTAGGAAAATGGCACCACCACCCGACCTGGGCCCAGGGGGCAAACAGCTTTGGCTAGCTGTGGACAAGGGCACCCCCTCAGCCTATGACCAGTTCATGTATGAGGAGTAGTAGTGTGGCCCAGATCAGCTTCCAAAGCAGCAGTAATCCTACTGCAGACTTGGCAGAGTTAATCAGTACAGATTTTGGTTCTAGGGAACTAACGCTGAACTGGGAGCACCAGAGGAATTTATTTCTTTAATAATTTTTTTTCTATTTTCATTTTTTTATTACAGGAAGGTTATTTAGGTTTTGACTTTTATTGCTTGGTTTGTTTTTTCTGTCTGCTTTTTTCTTCAACAGTCTTTCTATATTCCCTGATATTTACAGGTGAATACACACTGTCTCTAGTCTTTCTGTTCTGCCCCAAAACTCTTCTGCTTTCTTCTTCATTCTTTATCTCCTGTCCTCTTCTCCAGCTTCCCAAAGTTCGGGTGATCATCCTTAGTCTTTCAGCCTTGTTTTACTGTATTTCTCTTTAGCTATTGCTCTGTTTTGTTCCCTATCCTTAAAAAGTTCCCTTTCCCCACAGGATAAAGTTATCCTACCAAGGGAAAACTTACTGCATACAAATTCTTGGTCTATGTCAGATGTTGTTATATAACGACAGATACTGCTTTTATGTTTAGAGATATCAAATTAGTAGTAACCAGAGATTACAAGTTTCTAGGCTATGCTTGATGACACTGTTTATTACTTTAGCCAAGACACCATACTTGTAACCAGTTCTTCAGCCTTGTATGATAACACCGATAATCTGGAGTCATAATCACCCTTATAGCCCAGTACCAAATGACTGGGTGATGAGCCAAACAGATACCAACACGTCATCTCTAATAAAGTGAGAAGACAGGATCTTGAGAAAGATACTAAGAGCAACAGCCACCTACACCTAGAAGACAATTCAGAGGAAAAGACGTGTTCAAGAGAAGCTTCAATACCAGTCATAAAGCAACCTAACATAACGACAATACAAAGAATAACACAGAAAAATAGAAAATAACAACATACAGAAACAAAATGAAATCCCAGATTTCTAGGCCACCAAGGACAAATTCAAGGGACAGTGAGAGAGGAAATCAGAAGCCATCCACCTGAATTCACTGGAATGACAGTAGAAGAAATAAAAAAAATATATACATGAGGTCACAGAGGATATGAAACCAGAAATAATCTCACAGGTAAAAAAAAGAGTGATGACCACAAAGAAGAACTTGATCAGCAAATCTACAGTACACATAGATTGAGAATTAAAGGGGCACAGAAAAACAATGAATGCCCATGAATACCCAACATAGGATAATGACTAGCATAAGAGCGAAATGGAATCTATTGAAGAGATCCAAATAGATATCCAGGAAATTAAAAATTCGTTTGAAAGTTTGCAAAGTTGAATAAAAGGGAAGACTATCAGGCCTAGAAGACAGGGGGATCACAGTTAGTGATTACAAAAAGGAGTATGTCTTAAAAATAGCAAAGGACCACCCCAAAACAATCGAACAACTGCAAGGATATTGCAAAGAAGAAGAACATAAGACTGACTGGAGTTGATGAAAATGCGGGAGCTGGCACAAGTGAGACGAAAAGCTTGCTCAGGGAAGTAATACCGGAACTTCCCAAGCACGGAAAAAGAATCTGATGTGCAATGAGTCACGACCAAAATAAATACAAAGGTACACAATAATAAAGATTTGAGAAATTCAGCACAAGAACAGACAGAATACTAAAAGCTGTTACAGAAAAGAAACAAATCAGCTATAAAGGAATGCTCATAAGAATCACAGCAGACTTCTCAACACAAACGCAGTGAGACCCTGACTCAAAAAAGTCAAGGAGTTGGAGTGAATTATTCCAAACACTGAAAGAAAACAATATTGATGTACATTGCAAAATTACCTTTCACAATTAATGGAGATATAAAATACCTCCATGACAAAAAACTAAAGAAATTTCACGAAAATCAAACCAGCTCCACAGAGAGTTCTGAAAAGATATTCTAGCAAGAGAAAACAAAGTCCACAATTCCAGGAATACCAAAAGAAAGAAGCCACCAGGTAGTGGAAGCAGTTAAACAGAGGGGACAAACAGGGAACCATCAATAGGACAATTACATGACAAAGACAAGCCAATACATATCAGTTATAAACCATCAATGTAAATGATCTCAATTTACTAATCAAAATAAAAAGACTGGTAGAATGGATCAAGAAACAAGACCCAACAATATGCTATATTCAAGAAATACATTTAAGTCAAAAAGAAACTCAGACTGAAAGTCAAAGGGTGGAAAACAATACTCCATGCAACAGGAACCCAGAAAAAAGGAAGGACTGATATTCTGTATGTTGACAATGTGAACTTCAAGACTGATCAAAAGAGATAAAGAAGGCCACTAGATACTCATTAGGGAAAACTACAAGAAGAAAAGATAACAATCATAAATACATACGCACCAAATAGCAGGGGACCCACATATATAAACAAATATTAACAGACACAAAAAAGCACTAACACAATTGTAATGGGGACCTTCATACTCCATTGTCACAGACAAAGCAACTAGAAATATCAATAAAGAAATACCAGAACTGAACCAAACCTGTGCACAAATAGCTTAGTAAATGTCTACAGAGTATCCCACCTGACAATATCAGAATACACTCTATTCAGTGGCACATGGGCCAAAATAAACAACATATTAGCATATACAACATGGTTAAGTAAATGCAAGAGAACTGAAAATATCCCATGCATATGGTTAGACCATAGTGCAATGAAATTGGAAATCGATGGCAAAAGAAACAACAAAACTCCATAAATACATAGGAATTAAATAACACCTTACTGAACAACAAACTTGTCACTGATAAAATTTAAAAAGGAATTAAAGAGTATCTATAATGAAATGATAATACTGGTAAAACATACCAGCACTTACAGATGCAATGAAAGCAGTCTTAACAGGAAAATTAATAGTAGTGAATTCTTACATCAGAAAACAGAATGAGCTCAAATAAACAACCTAATGTTGAACCTCAAACTTCTAGTAAAAGAACAAATCAAGTTCAAAGTTTGTAAAAGGGAGGAAATTACAAAGATCAGAGGAAAATTAATGCAACTGAGACTAAGAAAACAATACAAAAATTAAATGCATTGAAGAGTTGGTTTTTTGAAAGATTAAATAAAATTAACAAACTATTAACCAACTGTTATGGTTGATATATTGTGTCAACTTGGGGAGTCTGGAAGTTTAGCTGAGTAACTCAGCAGTTGTAGATCTTGGGGTGAAAAGGACATGCCCTTACCCTTCTGGGATGTTGTTTATTGTGTTAATTTGGGAAGTTTAAAAGGTTAACTATGTGATTCAGTGGGAAGCCAGGGTGCTTCCTTTGTATACATCCTGAGCCTGTGAAGAGGAGGGCATGGAGATTGTGTGAGAGCTACACGCTCGCTCCCTGGGTGGGGGTAGGCTGTTTACAATGTAGGGAAGAAAAGGAGGCTGCTAGCAGCCATTCCTCCCTTTTTGCTGGTTGTTTCTGCTGTGCTCTGCTGCCCTGAACAGTTTGCCCTCTGCCATGTGCCACTCTGCCTCAGAACCAGCCAAGTATGAACTGAAACCTGCACAAACTATAAGCTAAATAAACCTTTCCTTCCTTCATTTTGGGCATTAGGTATTTTGTCTCAGCAACGAGAGAAAAATAACCAAGACACCAACGTTATCAAAAAAAGGAAGAAAAGACTCAAATTCATGTCATTAGGAATGAAGAGGGTGAAATCACAATGGATCCTATAGAAATCCAGAAGATCAATACCTACATTCAAGAACCTGTACTCTAATAAGATGAAATACAAAAGTTATGGACAGAAATCTAGATACATATGAATTATCAAAGATGAATCAGGAAGATACAAAAATTCTAAACAACCTAGTATCAGTCAATTAAATTGAAAATGTAATTAAAAACTTACCAACCAAGAAAAGCCCAGGTCCTAATAGATTTACTGCTGAATGCTCTAAGAAACTTAGAGAACACCTAATGCCATTACTCATCAAACTTTTTAATGAAACTAAAAGGGAAACAAGACTCTCAAAGTCATGCCTGGAAGCAAATATTATCCTGATATCAAAACCAGAGAAGGATCCAGCCAAAAAAGAGAACTATAGGCAAGTCACCCTAATGAATATAGATACAAAAATCCTCATTAAAATACTGGCAAATAGAATACAGCAAGTCATCAAGATTATACACCATGACTATGTAGGATTTATCCCAGGGATGCAGAAATGGTTTAACATATACAAATCAATAAATGTAATACACCATATTAACAAAACTAAGGAAAAAAAGTATGATAATCTCAACAGATGCAGAAAAAGCATTTGACAAAGTCTAACACCCATGCAAGATAAAAACCCTACAGAAAATTGGGATAGATGGTCATTATCTCAATCAGATAAAAGCTATCTGTGACAAACCAACAGCCAACATCATACTAAGTGGTCAAAAGTGTAAAGCGGCCATTGTCACCACTCCTATTCAATATGGTTTCAGAAATATTAGCTAGAGTGCAATTAGACAAGAAAAAGAGACAAAAGGAATAAAGATAGGAAAAGAAGCTAAATCATCATTTGTAGATGAAATGATAAATTTACATAGAAGGCCCCAAAAACACCACCAAAAGACTTCTAGATTTAATAACCAGATTCAGTTGTATAGCTGGATACCAAGCCAACATCCCAAAGTCAACTCAGTCTATTTCTAAATAAACTAGCATTCCTGTACATAAATAACAAACTCACTGAGAAGAGAAATTAGGGAAACAACACCTTTCAAAACAGCATTAAAAAATGAGGTTCTTAGGAATCAATCTAAGGAAGTAGATCTGTAGTAAAAGATCTCTACATTTAAAACTACAATACTCTATAAAAAAGGATATCAAATAGGGTATCAGAAAATGGAAAGCTATCCCTGCTCTTGCATAGGAAGAATCAACAAAGTAAAAATGGCCATACTCTTAACATTGTTACACAAATTTTAATGCAATCCCAAACAAAATACCATTAGCATACCTCAGAGAACTACAGAATACATTCCTGAAGTTCATTTGGAACCACAAGAGATGTAGACTGGTAAAAACAGTTCTGCGCAACAAAGGAAAAGCAAGGGGCATCACAATCCCTGAGTTGAAATTAGACTACAGAGCTATTGTGATAAAAACAGTACAGTATTGGCAAAAAACAGCCCTAAGGATTAATGGAACAGATACAGAGCAGAAGAGGCAGAGACAACTTGAAACACATTCAGCTATTTTACCTTTGACAAAGGAGCCAAACACTAGAAGAAAGAAAACCTCTATAATAAATGTTGCTGGAAAAACTGGCTTTCCACGTGCTGAAAGCTAAAACTAGATCCATGTCTATCATCATGCACTAAAGTCAAAATGGATTAAAGATCTAAATATTAAAACCAAAACACTAAGTCTGCTGGAAAACACTAGAAGACATAGGTGTAGGCAATGAGTTCATGAACAAAATCCTGACTGCATGGGAAACACTACAAAGAATCAACAACTGGGATCTCATCCTGTTAAAAAGCTTCTGAACAGCAAAAGAAATCACCAACAGAGTGAAAAAAAAACTTTCCTTAAATATGAAACTAATTCACATTACAAGTAATATTCATATAATGTGTATTAATGATTAGAAAGTAAAAATCACATAAAGAATGGCTCCATTAACATTGTGAGAAACAATTTTCCAGATCATAACACACACAGATTTACATAAAAGTTGTATTTATGACTGTTTGTAATCTACTTTTATTTCCAATTAATATAATGCATAGATCTCTTTTAATGTTAATATATATAACTATTGTTAATATATTATATATATATATCGCTTAATTTATAAACCAATCTTAGATTACTTACTATATTTTTGGGTAAACATTTCCAAGTTTTTTATTTTATACTGATTAGCTTCTAGAAAGACTTGCAAGTTTATGCTCTATACTCACTTTTACCTACATAGGGACATTTAAAAAATATAATGTGGTGATATCTAATATTGAGGAAAAACATTCAAGAAAAACTTGGCATAGGCCCAAAATCATGATATGGTAATGCCTATATTCTTTCTGTTGTCTTGGGATATAAAATTCTGGATCAGTGTCTGTTATATACTTATCAATTAAAGTTTTAAAAAGTGTAATTGTATTTACAAGTATATTTACATTTTTAAAAGTCTTACTCCTTTAAACTTGCTCCTAGTAGAAGTGCATATAATAAAAATAAAAAGGGAAAACACCTAGAGTTTTTAATGACTTTATGCAACTCAGAAGTGAAATAATGAACAAAAGAATGAAAAGCAAGGTGAACTGGGGTATGCTCTCAGGCAAAAGAGACTCCACATTAGTAGCCCTTTGCCCCTAGATTCTCTCTGACATTAGCATGCTCCTTTCATCTTGTTACGCTGTTTTAACACGCTACTTAAGACATTTATTCAGGCAACAAATATCCTTACAGGTAGAGGGGGAGTGGAGATTAGGAACATTTTGGGGCAAGAAAGATACCAATTAATCTAGGACACAGGATGAACGTTTTGGGAAGAACAATGAATAGGTAGGAAGGGTAGGAGGCACTGTGTTACAGTGAGAGGATGGGGGTGATTTTAGAAATAGACTAAGTTTACAATGACAGGTCTCTTTTCATCCACTATTTGTACGTGGCAAAGCTATTAACTTTATTTTTTGAACTTTAGTTTTCTTATCTGTAAACCTATGGTATCCACAACTTTTTATTGAAACATTCTGATCAGTCTTTATTCTATAAAGTATATAAATCATTACAATGTCCACCATTTAGATAACTTCTACCTTTTAAAAGATAAAACTGTCAATCCATAATCAGCCATATCATATCATTTGCATTAGAAAGCAATTTTAGGGCTTGACTAAGACATATGAGTATTTTGTGGCAAGGTAGGCATATCTGATATGTCAACTTTGTCTGATTCAACTCTTAACTGGGTTTAATTCATTAACGCATATATATTTTAATAAATATTAAACTATAAGTTATTTAAAGCATTAAAACTGTATCATAAAAAGATAAACAGTTGACATTCAGTTAGAACAAATTTATTTTAATAAGACCATATTATACCTATTTGTAAAGCTTTTCTGATATGCTGTAACTGAAATCTACTATTCCTGTAATATGTTTCCTTTACTCAGTAAAGTTTCCACTATGGATGCTAAAATGAATATTTGTATTACTAATGTCCTACACTTTTGCAAAATGCAAAATCTGCCTCTATGGCAGAATGGTAGTGGCTTTTGCTGGTGGTGGTAATAAATAACACAGTGAAAGAAATGTAATAAATTGCTTCATTAGTTTATATATTTATTATACTATACATTTCACCATTATTTTACAGTGTACTTTTTCTACATATATTAAAAAGTTTAGTATAAAACTATGCCGTTATGCTGGTAACAATGACATACAGCTTGTGATTTCTTCACTACAAGTGATCTAGATTACATTTGTGTAAGTACTTTGATGTTCACACAATGATCAAAATGCCTCATATGGAACTGAATTAGAGTGGAACACTAAGGATGCCTATTTGCAAATAAGGTAATTTTTAAGAGAAAGAAAAACATTTGTTTTATTTATTTTAATATTAAGAACAACCTTATACTTCTGCTCAAATAATCAATACATAAAAGCTGCATTAGTATTATGTAGACTTGTTGGCAGGGAAGTTTCATTTCCTACCTAGAAATATGGCTGTCAGGAACTCCTCACTGGCATCACTGACATGATTTTCCACAGGACCACGCCTCACCAGTGGAACAGAAGCCTCCACAACAGAGAGATACACTAGAAAGCAATCCCAGCTACAGCTACCTCCTAGACAACTCCTCTGAGAATTAAAGTACTAGACATTGTTTCCTTGATCTGTCATACCCATGAAGTCTTAGAAATCTGATATGTATTGGAATTAAACGGCTGATCTTAATAATAAAAAGAAGTCTGAAATCAACGGTGAATTTTTTTTCCTGGTAGCATACAAAGGACATGTATGCATTTGCACAAGCAGGTAAACGGGAAGTCCCAGAAAAGGAGCATAAAGTTCAAGGAAGACTATATACTCTACAAGATTATCTACCTGTAAGTATTTGTTACCTTGCTTTCAGCTTTTCTTTAGCTTACACAGAGGAATCTATCTGCATATATGAAATGGTAGTGAAATTCCAGACATTTGTAACATATTTGATAAATATAATAATACGTTGATGCACAACCACTTCTGTTTGCAAACAGTTCAGTCCACAAACAAAAGCATTCAGCAAAATTTTGCTTCCATTCACAAACTATCCATTGGGTGACAAACATGACTATGGACATCTTCCCCACACGAACACAGCTATCTTCCCCAAAATTGTAAAACAAATTAAATGGGTAAACCACTGTACTACTATGACATACAGGTTTTTGAAAATAAAATTACTAATTTTGTAGATACATGAATTTTAAAAAAGCCTGATGATAAGGACATAACTTCAAATGTTTCAATCTTCAGTAAAAACTCTTGGGGAATTAAGGAAACAATCTCTTACAATTTTATGACTATGCTATTAATAGCTAAAAGCAAGCACTTGACATGCACTAGGCTAAGTATTTTATGTGTATTTTTTATGTGTGAATCCTTTAACAAACCACTGAGATATTCTAACTATCATGATTTTACATGATAGTATCAAGGCTCGATGAGACTTGAGTAAACTTGATTGGGGTCAAGCACACCAAAAGTGGCATAGTGTAGATTTGAAGCAGGTGGTCAAATCCAGACACCTATATCTAGCCATGCTGTGTCTGCATGTAAATTGCCCTGCAAATAAAAGCAATTTGGTTGCCTATTATAAAGCAGATAACCACTTGGAAATATGTTATCTGTGTATATCTATGTTAGTTTTGGACTAAACTGTCATCTATGGCTCTGATTTCTTGCTGAATGACTAACAACTTATATTAAAAAATATCAACCAATGATCATTTAATCATTTCCTCACTATGGTTAGAAGCCAACACTCCTCAGTCATACTTAACTTCTTTTCATAGGATTTTGGTATGTTTTTAGGGAGTTTGTTTTGTTTACCACCTCCTAAGGCTATGCCAAACTGAGGAAGTTTCAGCTCTGTGAACAATAAATCCTTAAAGGCATAGAATGAGAATAATGAAACAACTGGAATAGTTAAGAAAAATATGGGTAATGCATATGAGGAAGTGAATGGGTATAGACTTTCATGTTTGACTTGTGGGTCTGGGTTATAGGCAAGCGATGAAATAAACTAGGAGGCTATTGATTGGAACAAAAGAAAAAGAAAGACCAAGTAACTGGCAAATACAGCTAATAGGATGAAAGTGAGAAACAGGGTGAGGCAAGAATAATCCATACAACAAAATATCCTTGTGATCTCATGGAATAACAATAAAAACAATAAACAATACAAAAATCTGTGTGTAAAAAGCAAAATCAGGTTGTAGCCTTCAATATATTGATTTCACTCTGAAGAAACAATTTTCTTCTAGATATCTTCTATGATTAGTTATTTCTAAAGTTATTTATTTATTTATTTATTTATTAAAATAAAAGTACAAAAACATATTAACAAACAGACACCACTTAGCATAAAAAATAGTACAATCACAACTGATCTACAGACAAGGTGACATGATCTCAACAGTGGTTATTGCTTTATCCATTGATATCTTCGAAGTGTAAATATATGAACCCATATACAGACATGCAAAATTGGCCAGACAATTAATCCTCTCAACAACAGAAAAACACAAAAACCAAAAATCCAAAAACAGAAAACAAAACAGGCAAACAACAACAACAACAACAACAACAAAAACCACGAATAGTTCCTGCTTTGCATACTGATATCTTCCAGGTGTGTGTTCAGGATAACACATACAGACATACAAGATTGATCAAATAACCCGTCATCAATTATTCCTTAGCATTAAGTGATATAATACAATAGTAGAAACATGTTAGCCCTCCTGCATATATGTATATTCATATATACATACATACATTTTTGTCTCTTTTTTTTCTCCTATCCCTCGTCCCATCTGTTCTTTGTTTTTGAACAGATTTTCTTCATGTCTCATAGTTTATATTCCCACCCTCGGGTTCTTACACCAGTGATACAATACGTTGCCTGCACATGTATTGCTGATTTATTTCACTTATGAGTATGGACTCCAGTTTTGACCACTTGCCCACAAAGTCCCCAAAACTGTCCTTCTTTATAGCTAAATAATATTCCATTATATAAAAATAGCACAATTTTTTAATCCAGTCTTCTGTGGATGGACACTTGGGCTGCTTCCACATTTTAGCTATTTCAAATTGTGCTGCTATAAACATCGGTGCACATATATCAGAGTGATATGATGTTTTCAGATCTTCTGGGAAAATACTCAGAAGGGGAATAGCTGGTTTGAATGGAACCTCAACACCTAGTTTGCTGAGAAATATCTCCAAACGACAATCCACAGTGTTTGCACCAGTCTGCATTCCCACCAGCAGTGTAATAGAGTCCCTATTTCTCCACAGCCTCGCCAGCATCTGTTATTGGATGACTTTTTCATACTGGCCAGTCTCACAGGGGTGAGATGAAATATCGATGTTGTTTTTATTTGCATTCCTCGAATGACTAACGATGTGGAACATTTTCTCATATATTTATTTGCCATTTGTATTTCTTTGTCTGAGAAGTGTGTATTCATCTCAGATGCCCATTTCTGGATTGGGTCTTTGAATTTAGACAGGTACATGTTTTTAAATTCTTTGTATGTTCTAGATAGAAAACTTTTGTCTGAGGGACAGCCAGCTAGGATTTCTTCCCAATTTGTGGGTTTTCTTTTTACTTTGCTGGTGATTTCTTCAGATGTACAAAAACATTTCAGTCGAATGAGGTCCCAATTATTGATTCTTTGAAGTGTTTCCCTTGCAATTTCATTTTTGTTCAAGAACTCTCTTCCTACTCCTATGTCTTCAAGTTTTTAC
The DNA here is from genome assembly GCA_004027595.1 of Dinomys branickii. Classification (NCBI taxonomy): domain Eukaryota; kingdom Metazoa; phylum Chordata; class Mammalia; order Rodentia; family Dinomyidae; genus Dinomys; species Dinomys branickii. Next base: position 1,168 of record PVLD010010184.1, on the reverse strand, counting down.
CTACTTTCTCTTCCAATATATTTAGAGTTTCTGTTTTAATGTTGAGATCTGTGATCCATTTTGACCTGAGTTTGGTGCATGGTGACAGACTGGGGTCTATTTTCAGTTTTCGGCAAGAGGCAAGCCATTCTTCCAGCACCATTTATTAAACAGGCCTTCTTTTTTCCACTGTGTTTGGTTGACCCCTTTGTCAAATATTAGGTAGCTGAGTGGGTTTTTCATTGTGGTTGCATCTTCCAGTCTGTTCCACTGATCCTCAGGTCTGTTTTTCAGACAGTACCAGGTTGATTTTATTATAGTAGCTTTGTAGTATAATTTCAGGTCAGGGATTGTGATTCCACCTGACTTGTCCTTATTGCCAAGGATTGCTTTTGCTATTCTGGGTCTCTTCTGCTTCCAGATGAATTTGAGGCATATTTTCTCTAGATCTGTGAGGTATGTTAACGGTAGTTTGATGGGAATTGCATTGAATCTGTACAACAGTTTTGGTAGTATGGCCATTTTTACAATGTTAGTTCTTCCTAACCATGAGCAGGGTATGTTTTTCCACTTATTGAAATCCTCTTCAATCTCCTTTTTCAGAGTATTGTAGTTTTCACTGAATAAATCTTTCACATTCTTTGTTAGATTGATTCCTAAGTATTTCAGTTTCTTTGTTGCTATTGTAAAGGGTATGGTTTCCTAAATTTCTCTCTCAGTCTGTTTGTTGTTCGTGTACAGGAATGCTATTGATTTTTGGGTGTTGACTTTGTATCCAGCTACGCTGCCGAATTTGTCAATTAATTCCAGGAGTTTTCTTGTGGAGTTTTTGGGGTCCTCCATGTATAGTATCATGTCGTCTGCAAATAGTGATAGTTTCACTTCTTCCTTTCCTATCCTTATTCCTTTTATTTCTCTCTCTTGTCTGATTGCTCTGGCTAGTGCTTCCACAACTATGTTGAATAGGAGTGGTGACAATGGACATTCTTCTCTTGTTCCTGACTTTAAAGTGAAAGTTTTCAGTTTATGTCCATTTAGTATGATGTTGGCTGTTGGTTTGTCATAGATGGCTTTGATCAGATTGAGGTAGAGGCCATCTATTCCTATTTTTTCTAAGGTTTTTAACATGAATGTATGTTGGACTTTATCGAAAGCCTTCTCTGCATCTATTGAGATGATCATGTGGTTT